>DWQK01000821.1:0-18301 GCA_018231225.1 Noctuana stator
TTCCAGAGCAGGCGAACCGAAACCAGTGACGAAAGAGCGAGATTTCGGTGACTTTTCACAAGCGTTTAGTTCTCCCGCTGAAAACAATGCGGATGGGTTTGCGGACTTCACCAGTGCCTTCACCGGAGCGCCCGCCGGCCTGCAAGCAGCCAACCCGCAGCCACCCAGCCTGGATCTGTCCATCAATAGCATGCCTGTTAATAACTGTGAGTGAAATTATTAATTGTTTATTTTGACCAACTTACAAGTAGAAAACTGAATCATCTTACCTTACCATCGCTTAAATATTCTCACTAGCTTATGCCCGCGATATCGTCCGCGTGGACTTCATAATTAATTGGACCCATTAATCACGTTATCACAAACAAATTACGCCCCCGTTTTTCACCCCCTTAGGAATAGAATTTCTGAAAACCCTTTGTTGTTCAGGACAAAGGTTTTATATGTATACATGTCATTAGAATTTCATTATACATTATCAAACCACACATAATAAATATCACTTAATTAAATATAAAGACTAAATATTTCCTTGTCCGTCTACTTCAGCCGCACCAGCATCAAACCTGGATCTTCTGAGCGAACTCACCCCTCCACCGATGTCTTCCCCCATGTCCTCAGGGTTCGGAGACCTGGACTCCCTCACGGGACAATTTGCTGCCACCACACTCCAGCCCATATCACAAGGTGAGAGGATTTCTTCATATTATCATACATCCTTGGTGCCGATACCCCTTGGTAGTCCGCGGCCAGCTCATATATCGTTGAAATATTGGCACTTGGCACTGTTTACGTCTAATATGAAACTTCTTCATGAGGGAATATTTTATAAATTTGTTATATTATTATTATTTTGTTTCATGTACTGTAGCACAATAGCTAAATCTTTGTAACAGATGTATAACTGTTTATCTCTAACATTGAAATTGAGTATTATCTGTGCTGCAGTACTTGGTTTTTTTTTACTATATTTTGGCTAGCCGTTATTTTTCCTATTACTTTTTGTTTATTTCCGATTAAAACAGCTATGTATGTATATTATTATGTATATTTTTAATTTTCTGCCGGACATCAGCCTTGTCAATTTATTATATTATTCTTAAATAAGCTTTAACTCCTTTAAAATATTATAAGTTACATTTTGAGGTATTTATTTGAAACCATTTTTGATGCCTAAAATTTAATTTTTTTTTTCATATCACATTACATCACAGTTAAGTGCAAAATTAATATTTTGTGATTTATCCTTTAGATGAAGACAATTAGTGAAAAGAAAAATATTTTATACATATATTTTAAATTAATAATCAATTAACTAGCGTCCCGCCCCGGCTTCGCACGGGTGCAATGCTGATACTAAATACTCTACAGAAAAACTGTAAACGTTTATACATAATTATAAACCTTCCTCTTCAATCGCTCTATCTATTAAAAAAAACCGCATCCATCCGTTGCGTAGTTTTAAAGATTTAAGCATACATAGGGAATAGGGATATAAGGACAGAGAAAGCGACTTTGTTTTGTACTATGTAGAGATATGAAGAATTTCATTAAATTATAATATACTATGCACATTATAGTATATGTAAGAAAGCTACAGTATTTTCAGGTTATCTAATGTAGGTATGTATATAGCTACATTATATTAATAAAAAAGGTAATTTAAGGTAAAACACACACAGTTTTATTATATATCCTTTCTATGCTTTTGTGTTTATGATTTCGGTTAGTTTTTTTTTACTACTTGAGGTTAATAAAAATACATGTGACTGAAAACATTTAGATGCATTTATAGGTATTTTATTTTATAATGAGTGTTGTGTTTCGAAAATTTCGGTTCGGGACAAATTTGAAAAGAGTTTTTATAGAGTGGTAGTTCTTGACGGTTTTTTACTATGTAAAAAAACTATTGAGGAACGAAAGGGACATTCAGGTTTTAACTAAATATATTAAATTAAAAGTTAAGTAAAAAAGTAAAATTATCATATTCGAAATACTATTAATATAGCATTTTTGTTATAAATGAAACGTAGCAATGAGCAGATGTGTCGTTGAGTGTTACATGGCCTTCGCCTGCGATAAGGTGTTGCCACCAGAAGAGATCCCAAAACACCTTTTCCTTTGACTAAAACACAGGTGATTGAGTTTGCTGGATATTAGTCGTTATCGGAGGAGACGGTCCTTCGGCGAGCGTTGACCCCGCTCCCGTGTCATGTACATGATTTACCCGTGGGCACATTGAGCTGTTTCTATTTGCAGAGCGCGCGCCCCGAGGCCTGCGGGCCTGCGCCGAGGCCTGCCGCCGCGCGCTGCCGGCCGGCCCCGCGCCGCGCCGCCTCGCCGACCTGCAGCCGCTGCGCGCGACGCTGCAGGCACTGCTGCACTGCCTCCCCGGACCCTGCACCCTCCAGAAGCTCACCAAACTCGACGCCAAACTCATCGATGAGGATCTCATCGATGTGTACTCTCAGGTCCTGGCCGGCATCATCGGAACGCTGCTGCCGCAGTGGCCGGCGCTCGCCCAGGAAGTGTCGGCAGCCTTCATCGTGGAGGAGAGCTTTGAGGCCAGCCGCGAAGTTCTCTCCCTCATCTGTGGGTTTTTGAAGTCTGAGTCCGATCACAGGGCGCTCGAGGCGTTGGCTCACATCGCCCTGAGGTACGTGCGGAGTGACATGATACTGGTGGCGGCCGTCGACTGCAGCGACATCTTGGCGGGGAGCGAGAGGGACGCGCGCTCCGTGCAGTGGGAGAGTTACGTCCAAATGTTAATAACCGTACCGGAAAGGGTCGCCAATAGGCTGCAAGAGAAAACGCCTAAAGAATTCTCTCATGATAACTATTCGAACGTCCTCATATTCCACATCGTCCGGTGCATCGATTTCATGTCGGAGTGCAGCTACAACGAAGGCGCGCAGTACGACTTGAGCTGCTTAGCGCACTTGATGTCCAAAGTGATCACGAACTACTGCGTCGGCGGCGGCGACGCCATCTCGCGGCTAGTCGACGTCACCGTCGGGTGGACGGGACCCGAGAACGAGGAACGAAGCAAGTTCCTTAAACGGAAACTCATACAGACCTTGTACCATCATCTGAGTCGTCTGGCCATCGATAGGATCTCCTTAATATTGCTGCGGAAGTGTCCGATTGATTACAACGGCGAAGAAAGACCCATTCAGAATGTCTTGGGAGGCAATGTAGACACGAGCAAGGATTGGAGCGAAATTCTCACGTACAAAATACCGTTTAACGTCGCGACAACGCATTATGCAAACACCGCGGTACACGAGAATCTAATTTTTTATCTGTCGACGAGTAAAGATGCGGTTAAGTTGATGTCTGACTTGATATTGCAACTCAGCAATATATGGGCCGACGTTCAAGTGAAGAACGTGGGGAATATCGAACAGCACATGTACACGTCCCTGCTGCTGGTGCTGGCGGTGAAGTACCGGGTGGTGATGTGGGAGAAGTATAATGCAGCGTGGGACCTGGTAGCCGTCAAGCAAATACTGTTCAAAGGCATGTCGAAACATTTGGACGTCGTTTCACAAGAGTACAGGTGTATCGGCATGGCTACGATCGAAACCATATTCAAAACCATAGCCAAAGTAGAAACCGCTGATCAGGAAGCGGTTAAACACCTGACTTTTGACTACCGAAGCATGGGCAGAAATTGTGTGGCCATAGAGAAATGTTTAAAAGAAATAGTCACTAAATGCCTGATAGAGAGCAAACGAGAACCTATCAACAGGATATTTAGACGCATTGATCTTAAAGCTATACTCGACGACGTCGCGTACAAAGTCGTGGGCGGCGAAAGACCTGTTCATAGTACAGTAGTCGCTTGCGCGGTCAAAACTTCCGACCAAACCAAGGAAATAGTCAAACAAATCATATCTGTCAAGTTGGACGCTTTGGAGAAAAACGGACAGGCTGAGGAGCAATTAGATTCAGACGACGACCTAGAGCCGTACGACATGTCCAATGATGCTTCAATGGATGAAAGACTGTGTCCGAACTACCTGCGAGATCTTCTAGAAATGGTTCGAGATGCTGAGTATTTCGAACCGTTCCAATCCAGTCTCCTGGCCGCCGAGGGCCTGGTCGAGGAGCAGCTTAGGAACGAGGACTCGAGACTGGCCATTGAGCTGCTCGAGGTATTCGTGCATTTAGATGAGAAGTTTCACGTGGAAAATTTCGATGCCATCAAATATAACACGTGTGTAGCGATCGTGTGCAGCCACCCGGCGATGTGCGCGGAGTACTTGTGCAGGGAGATACATATGGATGTGGGACGATATTCGATAGCGACTAAGATTTTTATGTTGGACGTGCTGTCTGAAGCGGCGAATAGAATCGCTGACATCAGAGTCGAGAATCAACCGGCTCCAGTCAAGAAGAGGAACAAGAAGAAACAGACCCAGCCAGCCGCTCCGTTGCCCGCTGAAGAAATTATCAGGCGGCGACTGATCACGAAGACGAGATATTTCCACTCTCGAAGGCCCCACCCCTTCGCTAGAGCGAAGAAAAACCTGTTCGCGCCGGTCGCTGACCACTTCTTCTACCCCTTAATTAGTGGGTTCGGGGTGCGGCAGCTCACACTCAGCCATCACATCATGAAGCAGGATATTGATAACGTTTTCCTCGTCAAGTACCTCTCGGTGGTCGGTAACATAGTTCTGGCGACGAAGAACTGCCCCAAATGCCCCAAGTATTGCCAGGAGTTGATGCCGATGGTGCTGTACATGCGGTACACTCCCGACCCGAAGGTCCAGGTGTGCGTGATGGCAATCATAGCGGCCATAGTTCTGGCTCTGCCCGTGTCCATTTTGAATCATGACTTTTATAACGTGATGTTGGAAATGAGGTCGTGGCTGTTGGAGTGCACGTCCAGCATAGATTTGACGATGAGGTTCGGAGGTCCCAAATCGGAAGCGGCCATCTTCGCCGCGCAGGTGTTGCATCTCATCGAGCAAAATTTGACCGAATGAATCGTTCGATCAATCATTCAATTCAATGCTTCTCTTTGTGATTTCGATCGTCATCCCACCGTAACTTTAGTAACCTTATTGGTCCGTATACGATCTGAGCTCTGACCTAGTTTATCAGTCAATAATAATAAAATCAGTCACATGTATTTTTAGCACACGTTCATATCGACGTATCAAGGTATCAACATAAGTATTTCGCGGTAAAATTTCTAAGATTTCTCGATGTTGTATGTTTTTGTTATAATAAACCTCACTTAAGACTCGCGCTGACATACTGCATGGCAAGCCATAAGGGTTTTTGCTGGAGAGAATGATTTCGAATCTTATTTTACTAACTTCACTAATATTTCGATTCCGCCATTTTCTTGTGAGCGTTAAGTCTTTTAAAACAAGATTTAAAATCATCTCCGCTCGCGAAAATGCCTTGCCATGCCACGTCGTCGACCAGCGCTGGTCATGCATAATTAGTGTAGAGTTCGTATGGAATAGTTAGGTTTTCGTGAAATATAAACACTGATCTCGGTTTAATTAATAGTTAGTAATCGTCGATGACGTTCTATGAGCTATGCGTATTGTATGTATCGTAATGTCAAGTAGTAATAGGAGTATAGTATGCGTGCAGTGACGTGTGTGAGGGCAAGAGGGGGAGATACAGCAAACGTCACATGAACGTAAACGTCAATCGGACACTCCCCCGTATCATTCATTCGTTCGTTCGCGTTCTACAGTAATTCGTGACAGCTTCAGTAGAGTTAGGTTATCGCTGTGCTATGTAATCTAGTTTTTGAAAGACTATTTTTAATTGTAAGTGCTAGTGACTTACGTGTATTTAACACCATTTGAAGTCGATGTGTTTTGTCACTAAATGTAATGTCTGTAGTAGGAACCTGTCTAAAGAAAAAAAAAATATTTCCTCTATTTTTAAACGTGTGTCTTTATTGATTTTAATCTGTCTCAAATATATTTACCACTAGTTCAGGTACACCGTTCTATTATTTAACCTAAACCCAATTTTTATATACATACATCACTAACATTAAGGCCGCAACAATTTCCAGGTAATTATTTAACAACAATGTTTGTTTTTCCAAAGAAACAGTTTGTTAAGCACTGACTTATTATGCATTACTTACCGTGGACTGACATAAACACAATTACAGGGAATTTCGCGATTTTTTATAGTTTTATTTAAGTTAGGTTAGGTTAGACATGGACCTAACCTCATTTAGTTCTATTGAGGCACTCGATAATTTAAATAAATAGACTCTAAGCCTTAGAGCATTGTCGCAGTCTGCTAGTGTGTCAAGGCCCTATGATTACATAAATAAAAAGTTATACATGTATGGAAGAGCAATTCTAACAGATTCAAAGGTTTTGTGATATCAAGATCCCAACAAGAATGTCCCCTTCAGTATGTTCGTACTCCGTGCATAATAAGTCAGTGTTTTTAAGTAAGAAAAATAACCGCGTGTATTTTCTCTTATCCCAACACAGGTATCCAACCAACACCGGTCGGCCTTCTGCAGCCGATCACGCCCGCCAACAACCAACAACAACAGAACAACGCACCGACGGTCACGACAAAGGCGGCTAAGTTGGGGGCCACGTGGGCTGACACCACCGGGGCTATTAACATTGATGTGGACAACCTGTTAGCCCCGAGGTCCCCCAAAGCTGGTCCGGCGCCGTCCATAAACCAATTGAAGTCCAGCCCTAACAGCCCAGCGCATAAGGGCAATGTAATGACTCCCAGTTTCCCAAGCATGGGTTGGCAGGGACCGATGAACAACAACTTCTTAGCTCAGAGCAACAACAACAATGTCAACCCGATGTTCAGTAATCACAACTTGCTCCAATGATACAGGATGATGGCAGACGTTTGCCAGAACAGCTGAGATGTGTCCGGAGACATGGATTGGGATATAAATTAATCATGATTTAGCTATTACAAATGGAAATTTTGTTTGTCACTGCACCACAATTTCACCAAGTGATCTGTCCAGTTATGAGTTTAATTCTTCAGTTTAAAACTGGCGTTATGAAACTATTTCTCTTGATATATTTTTATCTGTATCACTTATCTCTGAGATAGATTTTTTATCTGTGTTCCAGCCAGTATTGAAGTTGGTCTTTTTGTCTACTTACGTTGGTCTCTAGTTACATTTTTTGATGGTCAAATATATTCCATATTATGTAGATTGGAGGATGAATTTAATTTTAAAAATATATACACAAGTTTCTAGACTGTTTAATGTTCGAATCGGGTTTTGATTTGACAGATTGATAAAAATAATAACATAGGTAACATATTAATTACATTGATATCCCAAGGTTTTGAAGATATTTAATTTAACTTTATGTCCCGATTCATTTCTCAAATGTAGTTGTTATAAATGAATTGTAATAACGGGAGGGTCCGCCCACAGGACGACTCGGAGGGTTTTATACGGTTTTGATAATCACTAGTTGTAGAGCTGGTACTGCCGGCAGCCACAGAGCGAATATTCGTTAGAAATGGCCGCACTTGCACTGAGGATGTGTGTGCGAGTTAAACCTTTTTCCGTATTTACATTAACCATCATTATTTGCGTTTAGTTTTTTTGGTTTCCTTCACCCCTTTTTTGTCCCACTGCTGGGCACAGGTCTCTCCCCACAACCGGGGAAGGCCTGGAGCATACTCCACCAGGCTGATCCAATGCGGATTGGTGGAGTTTTTTTTTATACTTCGTCATATTGCTCATTTATTATTCGGCTGTCAAGTGAAACAAACATAAATATATGCATCACATATACATATTATGTATATACATCACATACAATATGGAACATTTTTTTAAATAAAGAAAATAAAAGCTTTAATTACATTGAAACTATACTTTGCTTTGAAACTTAAGTTTTAGATCTCTTACCTTAAATTATCTGTCTTGGATGGTATACACTTTATAAGAACCTATATGTCATTTCTACTAGATATTCGTTCTCTGGTAACCGGACCCACCGTATGTAAATTTAAATGTACAGAGGTGCATATCAACATATATCAGCTGATATTATTGTTGTATGTTAAATAAATTGTTATATATGTGCTGGGGCGGCGGTTTTAAACTTTATACACTGATTTCAACTTACACTATCATTTTTATGTTGATTATTATAAGAAAATAATTATATATTTCATGGATTTATAATTTTATAAACTGCGTAGTAGCGACTATTAGTAGCGACGTTCTGTTTACACTTTTGAAGTTGTAGAAGTTCAACCGAATGATTACACAAAGTATACAATCAAATTGTATACTTTGTGTAATCTGAATTACATTCCAGAACTTATTGTGAACTATTTTTGCGCGTTTTAAAAGAAAAAAAAAAATTAAAAAAAAAAATTTTTTTTTGTATTTTATTAAACGCTAGTCCTGTTTGAACTCTGTTTCTCCCAGAAATAACGGTTTTTTTTAAATGAAACATAAAAATAATTATTCCCAATATATTATAATTATGATTCCATTTCCAGTCTTAACATTTTTGTTTATATATTTCTTATGCTTATCAGGTTATTTGTCCCCGTTTTATTTAGATACATGCTCAACATTATAAACTTTAGAACCAATATATTTTGATTGTAATATCAGTTATTCCTGTTTCTAGACCCGAATTATAAAATACAGTAAAAGTCGATACAAAACAAAGTAAAGCAACCGTTGTAAAGCACGCCGGCGCGCTCCGTCCCGCTCGCAGCAGCTTACAAGTCAATCATTCAACTGCCGTTTTTGGAACATTTACGTCAAATTGCACCGTGTTACTGGATTCATAATAAGGTTTCTAAAACTGTTTTTGATATAGCGTGCACGTGCATGGGCGCACCCAGGGGAAAGGGGAGATGGGGGGGCGATCTTGGGCCTGGCGGAGGTTTGGTCCGGGGGGTTCGTCCCACTTATGGCTCAGGAGGGCATGGAAGGCGCGCCCGAAGCCCTACACATTACAAGACATGTTGGTATACGAACATGATCCAAAGGGCTTCAGCGGCCCCCCTGCCTTCTAAGCCCGCCCATGCGTATGTTGTTAATTTTATTGATTGTTCAAAAGTGAAATCAATTATAATAATAATAATAACAGGTTGTAGATATAATTATATCGCGTTTAGTGGCTAAATGACGTCGTGTATCTAATATTAGGATTAATACGTTTTTAAATTTGATAACGGAAAAGAGAATATTTTGTGGGTAGTCATGGAAAATGTACGTACTGTACCTACACAGTACACGTGCGGAATAGATAAGTTGGTATGGTTTAAATAAAGAACATTATTCAAAGTAAATTCATGTTGGGGCTATTTTTATATCGGTTTATATTTTGTGCAAGTACCGTCATTTTGCCATGAAACGTGGTTAAGTAGTTGTTGATGTTACAATTATAATTAATTAATATATTAATGTACGATAGAATATTTTTATACCCGCTTCAACTATCGTATAATAACATTGTTAGTAGGTGGATAAGTCTCCGGCGCGTGCACGAGTAATATTACAACAACAATTATTCTTTAGTTTAAACCATTTTTTTTTAAATAGGCAAGTAATTTGGCCATAATTCGGTCTTATTAAAGTAGCAATTCCTTCCAAACAACTTGGTAATAATTCGGTTGTATATTGGTTATAACCAAGTGAAAACCAATATATAGCTTGGATATGTATTAAATATACTATTTTTAAATTAAACTACTCATAAAAATCAATTGGGTTTAAAGTAAATTCTCATATTTTTACTCCTATAAGGAGAAAATTCCATGTTCGGTTATATGCCCAACTTTTGACAAGAAATTAATATTATTCGTCGACGGGCCGGGTGCTTAACTCAATATAATATTAGTAGTGTCAAAATCCTAAGTGCTAAGTGTTAAAATATTCTAGAAAATAACTTGTATAGTAAATGGTACGCCAGCAGCAACGACTGTGCGATGGCTACTGAATTTTGTTTGCGTACTTAAAACTTGTATTGATTTCTCTTTAACGTTTAAAGTTGTGATTATTTATCGAGTTCAATATCGCTGTGTTGTTGGGAAAATTAACTTATGCCATTTTATTTTTTAATTGTCATCACTGATAAAATACACACAGTCAGTATTAAAACACGTGTGCACCAAATGGGCACCCATTCGGGTGCCTTTTTAATGTAGTCGAGATCGAGCGTGTGTGTGTAGTTTATTAATAATCGACGTTGATATTAATAGTACGCAAAAGTAATTAAAAAATAACAATAATGAAGGAAATTTTACGATCATACACTATCATTATAAAGATTACATTTAAAATATAAAATTAAGCAGAAAGCAGAAATATTGAAACTTATTCGATTGCGGACAGTAAAATATTAAAATTATAATATCTCTCTACAATATGCTTACTCATAGATGTAATTATGTTCATTAACATTCACAAAATGTTTTAAATGTCCCATCGAAACTCGCCAATTTTAATGAGTGTTTTCAATTCGTGTAGTGTAGCAAGATTGTTAAAAATCTGACTTAAGATTCCAGTTTACAAACTCACAAATGAACTGCCAAATTAAGGCGTTAATTGTTTAAAACTTCACTTGGTTTCTGGTACGAAAACCAAGGTAACTTGTTTGTAAGTGACACTGACTACACTGGGACTGGGAATTCGTACCACAGACAACAGATTAGCGCAGATTCACTAATTTTTGAAAAACGTGTTAATTTCTAGACGGTTTAACAGCGGCAAAGCTCACAATTTTTCTATAAACAGTATAGTTGCAGTTACTACTGAATTTTAAAACATGAGTTAGCGTACTATAGATGTATATACTGATACATGTATTTCCATTATCATATGTTTTAGTTAGTGTTAACAATGTCTGAACGCATTTAAACCATTCCCGTATTCGAAAACGTTGTTGTGTAAGGCAGCTTCTTCTAGTTTCAAGTAAAAAAATGTATTATTTATAGCAAATGTCTTACACGTTGAGTCAAAATATACTTTTACAACCGGTAGGCGTATTATGGGCTTTATAAAACTAGACAGTTATCGTGCAACTAAAACCATTCAGAGAATCTGTAAACCTCTTTGGTCCATTTAGGTGTCACGTGACCGCCGACTGACATTAACAGAATGGCGTTAAGAGCTCGTAATAGGCCCCCCGAAACCTCAAAAGTATCGTATACGAAATTAAAGTTCAGATTTCGATTATAAGTAAGAATTATAGTATCGAATTATCATTGGTGTAAAGTAATTTGATTAGGAACGGTTTTTTCAGTGTTGCTATTTTTTTTACTTGGAACATTTTAAAGTATTTAGTGTTATTTAAAGTTTAAGTTAAGAGTCTAGCGCAATGTGTGTGGTCGTAAGGTTGGGACCAAAATTAAAGTTGTAGGTTTACTGTCTTGCTGCCAACGTGCCAAAATATATTAATAAATACGTAAATTGACTTCATCAGTTCCTCTGGAGAAACACGCTGGAAACTTTAAAAGATTTGAAATAATCGCACGATTTTAATATTTTAACAGCTTCTCTATTAAATAGCACGCCAGAAACTAAATGCTTTGAAATAATTAACATAATTTTAACTAGTAAAAAAATATATAATAACGTATAAAAATTACTTAAAAAATGTTACCTACCTACATAATTACTTACATGAAAAAAATATTGTCATTAGATTCGAATCTACTTAGTTTCATGTTTGACTCATAAATATTTTTCATGATTCGTTATAAATAACGTGCAAGTCTCAATTTTTTTTTAACTTTTAAAAATTACTTAGAAGTGATTATATCGACTGCCAACTATTAAAATGGAAGCAAGATTTTCTAAACGCAATCCAGAGAACATAATCTATACGCATTGCGCTTGACACGTTAAGAGTGCTTACTGTAATATTTGGTGCCTTTTTGTTGGTTTTCTACACTCTAAGATCATCCATTGTGGTTTAAAGGTCATCAACAATAAAATCATCATTAGGTTTACTTTACACAGCCATTTTAACATCAGATCAATCTAGTGGCTTTTGAGTCTTATCACACTACACATCAGTTTCTTGTCTAAAGTGGGTAGAATGAAAATTCAAATCAATCCTTCCCATTGGTCGATAGATCTCAAACAAAAAGCGACTGCATTCCATAATAATTCTGATTGGTCGGAAGAAAGTGTGATCACTCAACATGTAAATATGTTAATTTCTTCGATGTTCTTCCATTTTTTTTAATTGTCTATTGTAGAGATTTGAAAGCAATAATAATTGTAATTTAAATTCTATTCGTAGTTGATTTATTAGATGATTTTATTTTATTAAATACGATTATGCGTTGGATGTTTATATCGAGTAGCACTCGCACTCGCACAATATTTTTATCATTATAATAAGTTAATATGTTTGTGTTTGTACTAATATGAATATATTATGATTTATTGTCTCCGTGTTGTAATTTTTGTTACTGTTTTCTTAGTCTAAATGAGAGACAGTAGCGGGGGTTACAACGGCGTGTATTAACTTTAAATTGAAAATTAATGTACCTAAATGTATATAGGACTTCAGGGATTAAGGAACAGTTGTTGGACTCCTTACGGATAGATAGGAATGAAATTTTGGACGGATAAGAATCGGATCAAACTGTTGTCGCGGACAGAGATGTATAATAAACGTAATTATCATAATTGTTTTGTTTTATTTTCAATCCTAACACTTCATTGCGATCCCCCTCTCTCTAGTTCCAAGTGAATGAACTATTGGAAGTTATTCGAATGTGTATAGCTCGAAACGACACTCCCTGAACAGAAATAAGAATAGAGCAAACGAAGGAAATAGTTCAGTAAAATAACAACGTATAATATGATTTAAAAGCAATTTATTTGTGAAAAATTGAGCGCATATAAAACTAAGATAGTAACTAACCTAGATCTTAAAATTAACTTAAACAAATTAAATTGTTACTCATTATTTAATTAATTGTTCGTCGTCATCATACGTACATAATTTAATTCATTATTATTCGATTTTATTTTAACAAAAATTAGATTAATACTGAAAGTAATTACGAGAATATAATTTAAAACATACAAAAAATATTCCATACTCAGTCTTCTGCGTGAGAACAAAATGATGGGATTCGAATTCGAAACTCACTGTAATGGTTTTAAACCCACGAAAATTCTATAATAATAATGTTGGTTTTCACCAATCCTAATTTATTTCTCAGATTGAATTCTATAATTACGTAAAAAAATAATCATAATTACTTCTAAACATTTTAATTTAACACAACAATTATTGTTAAATTTTGATTCACATGCTTCTATTAATGAACATTCATAATCAAAAACATACTGAAGACTGGTTGATTAAATAAAAGTTAATTACGATTTAAGACTAAAATCATTAAAATATTAAGGTAAAAATTAAAATAAAATACACTTATAATAATATCGACGGTACTGAGCTAAGTTTATTATTGTTTTAGAATCTACAAATCACAAGCACATACAAAATACTTCTTCGAAATGAAAAAAATTAAAACACTGAAATAAAATGTATTTAAATAATTCTTTACTCAAAAACTGATATTTAAGAGGGGGCATAAAGTAAATCACCAATCTTAGAGATCTTTACAGTTGTAAAATAATAAAAACCTAAAAAAAAAAACAATTTAAATCTAATTTTTATTTAAATAATAACAAAATTACAGCAGAGCTGCCATGAATTTTAATTACTGATAATACAACGAATTTTAAAGACGAGTAAAGAATCATAGACGTTAATTAAATTAATACGAAAATTATTTCTAATAATACTAGTACTAACATCAGTAAGATCTTAGCCTTAGTTTAGTGAAAAAATAAGTAGTTTTAAGTTACTTAGTTATCTTTTCTTTTATTTCCGAAGACTTCAATTAAGTTAGCGAATTTCTAAACCGTTGTAAGAAGGGAACGTAATTGGCGCCAATTAGCAAGAGGTTGACAGCAATGACAGCTGTCAGTGTGTGAGAAGTATGGATGGTGCAAAAAGTTCTCCACAAGTTGTATCTCGAGTCTACAATATACATTATACCTGAAAACCTAAATAAAGTGTTCAGTTTCTCATACGCATCTCTGTTTTATTAAGCTTACCAGCATATTATAACATGGTGGCAGCGAATCAAGATAGTGAAAAATCTTAGGGCAATGAAGTTTCTCCTCCATTCATTTCATTGCCAAAGAATGACAGAAAATTCAAAACAAGATTGTTAAGATTTTTAGCTTTATCAGGAAATAATGAGTACGCAGATCGAGATAGGATTAATTGTTTGTTATAGTGCAGAAAGTATTGAAAGGGCAGATTTAATTTTATTTATTTATATTGCAATTTGAAAGAAAATTCATGTACGAGCAACTTCTAAAACAATATGTCAATTTCTTTTCGCCCAAGGAAAATGTCATCCACGAAACGTACAAGTTTAATATAAGAGTTCAAATTTTCGAAGAGTTCAGATTTCCTCACCGAATTACAAAAAATCGCAGGGTATTGTGATTATGGAACTTTGAAAGAAGAATTAATAAGGGACAGAACAGTCATAAACTCAAATAGTAACAACTCTTCTTTAGATTGTTTTCAAGATGACACTCCAAAATGTCTTAGATAATTCAAGTGCTAGTAATTCATTATAGAAAACTCTTAAGATTAATAATAATTTGAATCCTTCTCGTAAAAAATCTGAAAGACTTGTTAAATGATTAATCTAATATCTAATGCTTTAACTAAATCTTTCGAGTCAATTCACAGAGATTTTCATATTGATATAAATGATATCCACTTTGGATTAATTTTGAACAAGTGACATATAGTGCATATAACTTTTTGCATATATCTACTATTATGTATATACACTTCATATAATATTTGATTGAAGTCATCTAGTATCTAAGTGTTACGTGCATGTACAATATGTTTATAATATCGTGTTATACATATTATTATAATTAAAAGTGTATTGTCTATGTGTCTCTCAGGAACGTTTCTTTCACTAACCTTCATAAAGCAAGTTCACTTTAACATATTCTTATATAGATTGTCAGAATCAATATTGGGCTTCGACGAACATCGGATACAAGTTAGGAAATGGAAAAATATATTCTTATTTTAACTTTTTTTCTGAACAAATAGATGTTAAATTGATATCATTTTTAAGATTAAGCAGCAGAATTAGAGAATCAGTTGCAATGCGAGTTTTGCAATCAGTGACGATATTAGAAAAGCATAATATTTAATACTGACAATCTGTAATTATTTCGTTTCTTTGAAGCTTTTCAAACTTTATTTATTACTTTATTAAGATAACTGAGTACGTAAATTTTTTAAAAATTGTTTTTAATACAAATTTTTAATGCTAATTTTTCGTTATTATCTCTAGAAATGTAATAAGCCTTTAAAAAAAAAATAATTTAAATGGCAAATGTTTAAAACATATTTAAATAAAATAAATAGATTACTTATAGAGTTAAACTAACATAAATTACATGCAATATTATTTTTAAATGCAATAACGCATAGTACATCGTTAGTTACGACTTGTATTGAAAATATGTGAAGTATGTAAGTTGGATTCATATTGTGTTTTAAAATAAATAAAATAATAAAAATATTCTAAGAATTCACATACATAAAAACATTTCAGTTTTTTTTTCTATGTAACAACTATTTAAGGCACATTTTGATCGATATAAGCTGCACTTTGATTCACTAAACTACATGCTAATACCTAATTACAGTGAGTGGTTAACTTTTGCAATATTCAAGTGTTAAAAGTTATTTAAAACTATTTATTTTTTTAGGAAATAATTAAAGCATAACATTAAGCGGTATTATTACTATCACTTATCTATATTAAATTTATTCGCTTACAAAATATACAATCATTTTTAAAATAGTTTTATACGGACAAATTCAAAGTGACATAACTACAAACGGAATAACACAATACGAGATTAGATCCACACTTAAGTTGTAGTTCGTGTTTTCATCTCGTACACTTATCGAGTGCAAATGGCAAAATCTAAACTAATTTTAGACGCACACCATTTCAGCAATCTCACCTGAATCATCCTTCAAGTTTTCAGAACGCAATTATACTCCAAATTACTCAAATAATCAAAGTATAGCTGTAGTGAGAAATATATTATGCCAAAATGGACATACATAAAGAAATCACTGCATATATATTATTCATAAATATAATTAATTTCAATTCACTATGTTTATTAACTGCCATCTTTTCATTTCAAATTATTATTATTTGCCTAAAACAAATAAAATTACAAAATTAATCAAATTAAAATAATTATAATCATAATTTTAAAATACACTAACAATCAAATGAGTGCGACAGTGAGCACTGAGGAGCGACAATTCGAGATTCTGTTCAAGTGTAATCATTATTGTGGAAAACAATTCAAAAATCATGCTAATAATATTATCACTGTACTTCTGCTTTTTAATACTTTGCAATAACAGTTTGGTAAAATCAATCACTATAGAAAAGTGACTTAAGTTATTTATGTACCTATCTTTCAATTTTACTATTTTTATTACCTCAATTTCAAAATGAATGTGTTGTGCACAAAAAATTCATTCATTCTATTTTACTCAAATTATAATATTTTTCAAATGCTTAATGATTGCTTTATCACTTGTGGTAAGTAATAAGTATAATGAAAAAAAAATCTATGTAACAATTTATAGTCCTTTCATATTTTCTGACATAAGTCACTTTTCCACGCCACCTTAACATTGTTTTGTTAAACTTCTCGACAATTTATTTGTTTGGACCTATCGAATGAACTGAAACATCAAACCTCAATCAGCTTGTACATAATTCCGTCTTCAAAAGTGGCTGCAATTGTATAGTTTTTCGACTGCAGAAACTGTGTAGTGTGGTTGCGTGCTTCTGAATCCGTTGAACGGAATTCTATAACCTATAATAGTTTATTTATTTACTTGAAATTAATTCATACAAGCTTCCCCGACTATAAGGAAAATCCCTGGCGTTTCTACCTTATGACCAGACAACACTCCACAGAAATCTCAATGCAGTTCTCATATAAAAACACTAGTAAAACTATTTTTTTTATCGGTATCAAAAGGGCATGCACGCCACCTGATGTAAAGTAGTGACTGCAACTGCAACTATGGAAATCCACGGCCAAATAGGGGAGAAGTCCTATCTAATATCATGTGTGGAGGCGTTGCTACTCCCGAGGACTGAGATGGTCGCCTCAAGTATAGTGTCTCCGGCAACAACCTCCTCAACTGAAACACAAGTTATGAGGGCAGCAACACTTACCATACTTAAAAGCTTACCTGTAATTGTACATCCTGGAAGGGCAAGTGCGTTAGCGCCTTGGGGACAGCTGGCCCAGCGAGTAGAGCATACTGCGCGTGCACCGCTTTACCAGCTAACAGCACGGTGTATAGCGGCAGGCACAGCACTCGGGAGCTGAATAGTGATGCCCCGTCTGCCTCTTGGTATGTCACCTGTGGGATGGATAGAAATTTGTTTTAATATACTTTTAATATATGTGTTAGTGGTTGAACTCCTCAGAAAACGGCTTGACTGATTATAATGAAATTTTGTATATATTCAGTAAGTCTTAGAATAGGACGTTAACTATTATAACAAATAAACATGACAACATGTCATTGTAAATAATATACTTATAACACTAAATTTAAACTCTCCACCAACCCTCATTTCTCATTCTCTCATTTAATCACGATTTAAAAATTCTTTTATATGCCAGAATAACGTTTGCCAGGTCAGTTAGTTTTGATTATATAACTTTATAAATAACCTGAAAAGAACATTTAAGTTGGGTAATAAATATTTGCTCACCTCTCTAGGATGATCAGTAGGACTGAGACACGCATGAAGAGCACTGGCCGAGCCACGCAGAGCTAGGAAGTCTCGTGGAGCCCCTCGCACAGCTATGCCCTGCCAGCCGCGGACATTCTCCAGGTATGCAGTGGTGGGGTCTCTGCCACCCTTAGGAAGGAACTCTATGAACGTGCCGTTGTACTGTAAGACAAAAATGCTTATGAAGTTATGATTAGAACACAACATCTCAAAATTTAAAATAAACTGATTTGAAAAGCTATCTTCTATAATCCATACCAAGCGTAAATCTGTTTATATAAATCAACTTGCATAAAAAAAAATTTATTCTACTTTTTCATATTTGCCTTCAACCCTTTTTTTTTTTTTATGTCCCACTGCTGGGCACGGGTCTCTCCCCACAACCGGGGAAGGCCTGGAGCATACTCCACCACGC
>DWQK01000822.1:0-18285 GCA_018231225.1 Noctuana stator
CTGTCAGTACCCTCCATGTTGCATACACCCATAGATGTGGAGGCACGGTAGCGACCTCTATAGTGCATACACTACAGTATATTTTAATGGATTTTTTCTTGTTTAAAATGTTAATTCCATTGAGTTTTTTGAAAGTAAAAGTGGTAGCCTCGTTGCGAAGTCTTGTGATAATTCTTATGCTTCGGGTAGATGCCGAGGAATCGTTATTTAAGGCGACACCTTCTCAGTCCTCATTAGCAGCAACGCAGCCACGTATGTCCTTATATATTATTACTTATGACTTCTCTATTACTTGAGTTTGGACGTGGGTGTCCATGAGTTGCTTATTATCAGGTAGCCCGCATTCTCGTTTGCCACTCGTTTACGATAAGAGAAGAAGAAAACTTATGGTTCAACATCACTCTTTAATAACCCATAGGTTTCAGATCTTAAAGCCTTGAAATATTAAAAACAGAAATATCAGTAAATAGATATTTCATAGAATAATATCATCAGGATAATGCGTAGTATGAGTGCTAAAACATCGCTTCTTGGAATATCGTACCGGTCTCAGCGCGCAGATTATCTTGAGTGCGCCGTTATTGCAGCTCTGCTCCAACGTTAACTTTAGAATATTAGTTCTGCAGATAGTGTCGTGAAGGTAAAAGTGAAACATAAAGTTCTTGGTCGCAGAATAGAATGAATTTAAACCGTTAACCGTTTAAAACTATATTGGTATATGTTATATGAAATTTTATATAAGAAGTGCATGTCACAAGAGTTGCTTAAAATATATAATACTTTATATTTAATCCTCTAAAATGACAGTCACTTGTTTGAAACATCTCACAGTTTCAGTGCCCAAAAATCAGATGATTCTACCGACGATAAAAGCACGCACAACTCAACTTCATGCACTGTAGCTAAAATTGCGTCCGCCCAAAATATAACCAATATTTATTCTGGTCATTCCGCTATTTATACTGAAGCGCCCTTAATTTCCTATAACGACACCACAACCCGTTATAGGCTAATTACTGCACACAGCACTATCCATACACGTTACGTGTTTAGTGGTAGCTTTATTCGGGAACCGCATAATATTACAGTTAGTAGTTTAGTTTTAGGTGCATTATACTGACGTTCGAACAGGGATAACACATATTGGTCTATTGCATTTTGAAAGTTATTTTAGCTTCCTCCAAAAAAAAAAAACATTTAAGTACCTATATAGTACCTATATATATGTACATAACTTCAAAAAATAATACGAGTGTAAAATAAGGCAGGCTATATAGCCTAGTTCAGTGCATAATAACCTAATGTCAATTAATAAAACATAGATTCAATGTTTATAACTATTAAGAACAATGCCCTTTGCATTTCTTTTGTACGTTTATAAATTGAATAGTCTCTCGGATTTCCAAAGAAAATTACGAGGGCATAACGTGACTAATATTTAGAAGTGTTTGCAATTGTAGAATGTGCAAATGGCAAACATTTGTCAGGCGATTTACGGCGGTCCCTCGGAACAAATCTCGGCCAGCGGCGGTTTCATAATTTCATAATCTTAACGGCGGGCTCCGTGCGTAAATTGTAGGAATTTGGCAGCTCTGGTGGGCCACTTAGCTGACCATATCCTTACATCTTCGCATACAACAGGGATTATGCAACGATTGATACTATAGAAATTATTTTTATTACATTGAACAGCACAGATAATAATCTATACTAATAATATAAAACTGAAGAGTTCGTTTGCTTGATTGTTTGTTTTAACGCGCTAATCTCAAGACTGCTTCGAAAAATTCTTTTTATGCGTTACGTTGCAATTCTTAAAGCGGGTGAAACCGTGGGGCACAGCTAGTAATTAATAAATAAAATATTCACTTTTTAGATTATTTACGATGTTTTCGAAGCAATATTGAAATGACGCATTTATTTCCATTTATAAAAACTGTTATTATTAAGATATATTCTGAGCAGGTTATTGTTTGAATATCAATTTAGTACAAGCCGTCATGCACTCATTAATTCAATTAACATATTGCTGCTTCATAAGTTATTCACAATGTGGCATCTGTTTATGCATAAGATAATAATATTCAATCAATCAAGAATCACCTACACCTGAGGTAGTACGGATTTTAGTGAATACATTCCTTATTGTCTACATGTCATTATTCATTTGTTGCAGATTGTTGTGAAGTAATTTTAACACCTGAGACAATTGACTAAATTAAACATAAGTCTATACATTCAATGGAAACTTTTAAGAATTCATTTACTACAGTCCCTCAAAAAGCACTCAACGGAACATCGTTAATATACCAATCATACTGTAAGTACTGTAACAGCAAAATATTGGTAAGTTTTATTCACTAAACGAAGGTGAGGCTTAAATATTGCGCACTCATTAATTAAATTAACGTATAGCTATTCCGCAAGGCAGATAATCGTGCAATGACTTACCAACTCTGCATCGGCTTATAGCTGTGACGAAAAAGCTGTAAATTATAGGCATACCTAATTTTGTTTCACCAACTCGATCATGCTCTGTTGCGCCCAAAAGGAAGTGTATGTATGTTGGTGTTAAGTTAATATCTAACACTACGATTATAATCGCCCTTGAGAACGGGATAAATGAGGAAAAATTTGATACATAGTTTAAAGCACTTTGTTCGGTTTAAATGAATGATGAATTTATATTATTGTTTCCAGACTGATGATAGTGTTGTCTTTGTGAGTCTTTTGTGTGTCGTAATAAGGCGTGAATTTTTTTAACTTTTCTAACTTAATTATTAAAAGTGATCCTCAGACCCTGCTACAAGCAAAACACTCGCATTCGCAACTGTTGACGCGTCCGCCATATTTTATCGCAGCGCTGAACTAAAAACAGATTAAAGCACAAACAGTAGAGGTGGAAGCGAGTGAAATCAAAATTCATAGCTGCAAGCGTTTTTGAAATATAGCACTTTGCATGTGACGTCGCTCGCGAGCGGGTGGCATTGAAATAGGACCCAAATGGAATGAAAACATTCGAGTTTCATTTTCAGTCATTTAATTAGCCCGAATTTTAGGCGGCGCCGCGATGTCGCCTCACTCGCCCACCCATTTAGAGATTGTACCTATTTCCATTCGCTTTACATTACGCTGGTTACAAATTACCAAAAGGCTACTTACTATTGATTTCTCGCAATACATCACTAAGCGATCAAATTCATAAGAAAGTTGTATAAGATTAAATATTAATGATAAGACTGCCTTATGTGTAAATATTTCTGTGTTCTCCTTGTTGTGTATATTAACAAAATATTATATTAGCATGCAATCGGTTTTTGTGGAATAAAAGAAACATTTTTAATTAAACATGTTTAAAATATTACAGGCGATGCACACAAAATGCGTTGTTACTTGGTATTTTCCAGTTTTTCTGAATTTACGATTCGATTCCCACATGAGTTGAACATTGAACGAGTTTCCACCTAGTTATTCCATTTTGGCAGATAAATTTGCTGGATGGCAATTCAGAATTAAAGTTGTTACAAGTAAGTGGCTCTACGTAATTCTGTTTTTGGGTCTGGATATAAAGCCATTGAGCTTTCAGCTGTCCAATGTAGGTACTAAATGTAAAATAGGTGTTTATATTTATTTTATCTTTACAAAGTATGAAATAAATTCGCTTCTGCTGTCTGTTCGCTTATATCTTTGCTGTATGAAATGATTGTAAATAAATTGAAACTAAAATTTTTGCTATAAATAATTAATTTTTATATCATCAACACAAACTGCTGCGTACGGAATTTGAATCCAGTCCTCTCGAATAAGAAACTAATGGGCTGGACTGGACCAACGTTTACTATTATTTAACAAGAATCAATTTTAATCACAGTTTCAAATCTGAAGGTGTAATGTTGTACACATTAGTAATCCTAATATCTTGGGGTGGCGCAAACAACTCGACTTCAATTAGAAGAGGCGTCGATTTTGTTTATTTATTCATTCAGAGGGAAGGAATGAAATAAAAAAGGAAAAGAAAACTCCTACAGATAAACATTCATACGCGGAGGGTAAGCGAGAGCGTACCTGTTCCAGGGGGATGTTCACACCGAGTGTGAATAAAACATTAAATACGTACGTGCGAAATTCCTGCACGTGCAAAAGTGTTCATGCATTTAGTTTCAATTGTAACTTGCAATTTAATAATTTTCTAATCTGTCTAGTCCAAATCGGTTACACTGAAAGACCTAAACGTAAAGACATACTCTGTTGTGATCAACAATCGATGAGCTTACTTTAAAGCATTTGTAGACAGTCTCATATAAAATGGACTGTCATGGTTCCACGTCTGTCCATCTTGTCCCATCGTACACTTATTTTAGGCACTAAACGATAAATGATGAAATAAAATAAAATTATCCAAAGCATTTGTCCTTAATATTCGAAATCCTTTCAAGATACTTAATAGCCAAAGCATTTTATTATACCACCACTGCGTGCAAAGCTTTAGAAAGGGTACCGTGTGTTGGAAACAAATCACTATTTGGGAAACCCGAAGCTGGCGGCTGGTGTTCCGGGAGTCGATTTCTAGTGATTAGAATTCTTTTTGAATCAGAAATTATTTATTTTGGTAAAAGGATTCTGTATTGCATCGTGTGGTCGTATTTGACGACCCGCGTGGTGTAGTGGTTACTACGAGAGTCCACCATTCAAAGGGTCCCGGGATCGATTCCCGATGGGGCAAAAATTTAAATTTCTGTTCTCGGTCTGGGTGTTTGTGCAATTATGTTTGTGTGTGTCCATGGCACCCACGACACAGGGAATCCTAGTGTGGGGCTGTGAATGTGAAGCGTTATTATTATTATTTATCGATTTACGAGATTTTTAAACATTCTTTAAAAGTTTCTAAAACGTTGTTTATGAAACTCAAAACTCTTAAAAATTGTTTATAGAATATTAATTTCATAAATATTTATATTTAATGATTCTTCTTGCTTTGGGATATTAGATATAAGTAGGTTTCCGGTCGCAAAACGACAAATGTGAAAGTAATAATAATTAGTTATATTATACGTATGATGCTATATAATAATATTTTGTATTTATAGGTTAAAATAATTAATTATTAAAATAAACTTTCATTAAATTTAAAAAGACAGAAAATGCACAACATTATATACAATTTAGTAAATTCGCTAAGGGGAATGAATACTCGGGGAAAAGATGAAAATGCTTTGACCTCTAAGGCTCGGAAAGGGAGTTGAATATTTTAGAAGAATCCACAGTTGCGAGGCGGTCTGCCAGCTACAAAGGTAGCTACAACTAATCTGTACTGGAGTATCTATCTTTTAAAAGGGATTAAAGTATTTAGCGGGAAATATATTATGTAGCGTATGCATCACTTTTTTTTTAATTTATAATGAACGAATTTGTACTGAGAGAAGAGGGGACTCTTACTACAGATTGTATGAACGATGTGTTATATAACCATGTAGAAACTTTATGCTTAAATAAAGCATTTTCGATTTTTTTACTTTATTCTCACATAGATTTTTCACCAAAAAGTCGATTAATTTTTTATTAGTCCAGATACTTCCATGTGTCCAAATACTGAACATTGCATTTCTCTACTTAGATTATCAGTTTTTTTCCAACTCACACATTATTGTACATAAAATAATCTTTTTCCCCTTTCGTTACGTTTTCCGGCTAATTAGTCAGCGCTAACTGACCGAGTCAGTAGCAATTCATCTACATATTACCAGCTTTTCCACGATGTGCGCTGAACTCATTTATGTTGTGACGTCAGAAATCACTGCATTCACTCCTTTAATATTCTTAAATAAACTATAGTGATAACTTAATAGTAATAATTTTCTAATTACATAAACATAAAAAACACGCAGATCGAACTAAAACATAGAAAATAATTTTTAAATAGTTATTGAAATAACATTATTTTTATTGTAAAGAAAAGGTCATACAAGTCAATTAACGGCTTTTTTCTATGATTTTTTCTAAATGATATCAAAATATAGCTAAATTCCATAAAGGGGTCTGTTATATAAATTATATTACAACATAAAATTATCATGAATAGTGTCATTATCCCAATTTAATTTTTTTTTATTGCGATCCTAATGCATTATACTCGTATATACATATTTTATTTTGGTACTTTATCAGTACAATAAAAAAGTTTAAAATCCCCTGATGAAGGAAATCAAATCTATTGGATTTAAACGGATAAAATAATACCGGCATAACTAAATGCTTTCCGCTCTTCGTTTTGCGACTAATTAGTCAGTGCTAACTGACTGACAGACTGCAATTTATCTGCATAATGCTGGCTCTACTGAGAGGTATCATGTAAATGCCAGTTTACATTGGTTGCTTTTAAAACTTACGACTTTCGAAGAGCTATACACTTGTGATCGCAGTTACTTGATGACACATTTTAGAGCTCTCACAAACATCATCATACTCGTAGTCCCACTGCTGGGCAAGAAGCCTTTCAAATCTTAAAAGGATTTAGGGCATAGCCGGCCACGCTGACCACGTCAGGGTTAGTGAACTTCACTTACCTTTTGAGAACTTAACGTGGTGTTTTCTTCACCATAGTAGGTAAAAAGTTACATTTAATTACTTTAAACACACATAACTCAGAAAAGCCACTGGTGCATGCCGCTGGGATTAGAATAATCTCGAATTTGGCCTAATTTTTAACCATTATCATTTTGTCTATTATTAGTTAATACAGATCTCATACAAAAGATCATGAAATACTTGATGAGAACTATGATAGCGTGTTTAACGTAATCTCGTACGAACAATGTGTCCTTGCTTTAATTCATTTTCAACGCAATTTACGTCACACAATGGAAATCATAAGTAGTGACGTCATGGCTTACTGTATTATTATAATTTAATCAAGGCTGTGTTATTCTACGGAAAACGTAATATAGTCTATGTTTTGACGTCATTGCGTAGGTTTCTTATGTTCGTTTGAGGACTTGTTCGGGGTGGGATGAGATCTCCATGAAAAGTACCTACGTCATAGTATCCTTACGAATAATTATTACCTATATTTAAATAAAATAGATATTATATTATTGAGGAATTGAAGGCTGTAACCCTATTACAGCCTTCGATTCTTCAATAACCCGTTCTATTTTAAGAGGACTTAAGAGTGTATTTTACGTGCTTTTAATTCTAGCTATTCATATACATTTTTTTAAAATAGACATTAAATCATTACTTGATTTGTGTGATACTAGTCTGCAATTTTACTATCGTTGGTTTCGCAATGGTCCCGCGTTGGAATAGCGATCAGAATCGTGATACTTCGTGATTGTCGAAAAAATAGCTAAAAAATTTGGTGCCGCATTTTGTATTCCTCACCTATTTTCAAAACACCAAACAGTTAGTATGAATACAAAAACGGCCATTATTTCCTACATTTCCTTGCAGTACGCTAAAATTATATTCCGTGCCGACGATGGGCGTATTTTGCCATGCCGCAGAACAATTGATGTACCTACACCATGAAGCCAGCGCTCCTAACAACATAAAATTTTATGATCGCGAATATTTATTATTTATAGTTTTATAGACCTGTCTGAAATCGATTCCGTACCAGCTTTCTGTGCAAGCTGTTAAATATGTTTCGTCAATTGTGTTAGGGTTTTAGGATGATACTTATGTATGTCGTACTTCTCTAAATAATTTATTAATCGATGCTTTTAATTACAATTTCAGGCCCTGAGGTATATTGGATGAGAAAACGCTGCGTAATTTCTCGAAAGAACGCTTAAAAGGCACATTTAGTTTAAATATACTCATAATATAATGTATCTATACGTAGTTGCATTACTTTCGAATGGAAGGCCTTAATTACCTATATCAATTATGTTTATTTATTCAAATAATCTTTCACACATAGATTAAAACCAAGACAGTTACAAAAGAAGGTGGCTGGTGGATAGATTATCTAATTAGTAAGTATACCTATTAAAATAATTTAGGAATTTCTGTTTAAAATATAATACCACATACATACTTCAAAAAGCTCGTGCGACTATCATTAAAAAGTGAACGGTTGGAGTGAAATGCTTTAACGTCAGCGCAAATGGTGTTTTAATCCAGCCATCGATACCTGCACTGGCAGCGGGATTACTCTGGTATATCGGCGCCAGCCAGCTCAATATTTTTTTACATACTCAGTTCAATTGTACATTTGACATATAAAGTTAACACCACACTTTCCCTTTTCACGTCGCATGGAGAAGACAACGTAGGAACCTCATTAAGGTTTTTGTAGGAAACACGAAACAAGCCAGTGCAAAGTTTAATGTTGGACGAATCTTTCTTCACAGGTAAGAACTGGAGGTC
The DNA here is from genome assembly GCA_018231225.1 of Noctuana stator. Taxonomy (NCBI): domain Eukaryota; kingdom Metazoa; phylum Arthropoda; class Insecta; order Lepidoptera; family Hesperiidae; genus Noctuana; species Noctuana stator. The sequence goes on from DWQK01000822.1 coordinate 8,371, forward strand.
TGCCAACTACCTGTAGACCATGTACTGTAGGAAACATTCTTGTAGCAGCGACAATTTGTACAGTGCAAGTATGTTACAGTGTAACAAGTTTATAAGGCGCGAAAAAAATACAAAACGGGGGAGCTACGTATTCCGTAGCTCATCCCCTATCTGTCACGCGTTTCCCGTTTATTAAATTTATTAGAGCTGTGTTCGGTAAATAAGTGGAGCGAAAGGTAACGGTATTCTTCGCTTTTGCCGGCGCGTCACGGGGAATTCCGAAGCTCCCTAAGGTGGTCGGGCGAAATGTTAAGCCGATTTAGATTATTGTTGCAGCCGTTTTGTGTTATATGGGAATGTCAACTAACTTGCAGTTACACACGATTGAAAAGAAGTAATTTTGATGTGTTTACTGTTTAAGTAGGTTTTAACTAGTAGGTATTAAAATTATCAACACAATTTATATGAAAGTCTTGAAACGTCTAATACTAAGTATTTAATTAATTCAACGTAGATAGAAAATGTTGTAAGCAACTAGTGAACGACAGAAATAGTTCGATCATAACATTATCAATGCCACGAAGACGCTGCATTCAATTTTACGAGTCTGTTCGTATTTAATAAATATGTCGGTCCTTTCCGAGCCCCAAATTTTACGACTGTACAATAAAACATGTCTCGACATTGAAATTTATATGCGTACATAAAGTTTTATATCTGCGCGACTTGCACCGACGGGGGTTTTCCTAATTGTTATCGGTCATGGACAAACGAAAATAGGACATGAAGTTTCGTGAAAACTTTCAATTATTACTAAGTATATAACCACGTTCCATTTCCAATAATAGATATTCAATTTCAACACCTGATGTTAAGTATAAGTACCTATCCACATAGAAGAAAGATCCTGACAAAACCTGAAAGGCATGTAACTTCCACAATCGGCGACCTATGTGGTGTAGTGGTAACCACGCCAGTCCATCACTCGAAGGCTCCCGGGTTCGATCCCCGGTGGGGCAGAAATTTAAATGATGAATTTATTTCTGTATTATGCATTATTTCTGTTCTCGATCTAGGTGTTACCCGCTTTAGACCATCGTAGTAGACTTTGACCTTCATCCTTCTTATATTTGAGAGGAGATCGATACTCACAAGTTGCACAGTAACGATGATCATGAAGGTAATACTTAAATTGTTTGTGATCAGATCAACTAAAATCCAGTTGTATTTAAAGTTAGACGTGGTAGCTAAATTAAATGTTGATACAAAAATAAACATGTAATATATAAAAATGTTATCCCCAAACACCGTTAGAATTACAATGAAAGTAGAAACTGCAAAAAGGTGGAAAATTCACTAGTCTCCTAATTGAATGCCGTGATAAAATGAAAGAACGTAATAAATAAAGGAATGGACGCCAGCCTCATAAAAGCCCTGCTGTAAATAGAAGGTCGTATAAAAATGTGATTTCTAATGATGTAATTTGTAGCGTATAATTTCTCCGTTACCACCCAGTGTCCCGCGGCCCGCTTTACTGTCTGAGGGATGTTTATTTTTAGTAAATCTGCTCTTTGCTTTTATAAATGCCCAATTTTAAGCAATCTGCAAATTTAAAGCATTCGTTTAGCTTTATGAAACGTTTTGGCTGCTGTATTATGGCGTACATGATTGTATAAATATTTTATTTAGACTCATTCACTGATACATATACGTATATTTTGTTCAGAAAATAAGGTCTGGGGGCCAAGGGATATTCCTCTACTTAGTCTATGTCTGAAAAAATATCTTTATCTTAACAAATGTCTAAATTATGTTGAATAAATCGTTTGATATCGAAAGCCATTGAAATTCATTATTTATGTTATAAGAATTGGGAAAATAATAGACAAACGTTTGGACAGAACTATAAACAAACAAAATTCAATGCTTGCTCTTTATGAGTTTATTGATTCATCGACAATGTGAGTGTTTTACAATGTTGTTTAGTTGCGAATTTGCAGAATTGAAAACCGAATTGATGTCCCCACGTTAATATTCGCTCGAATTGTTCATTCATTCAATATGCTTGACGAAATGTGACAGTAACGATGCCGAGGCTGCATACCCGTTAACTGAATTAAGTATTTTAATGAGCAATTTCATTTATAATATTTAAATAGATCGTGTCTCGCTAAAGAGATTACTCTTCCATTAACGTCACTCCAGCAGTATTTTTTGTTTTAATTCTCAGTTGTGTGAAAAATAGTTTAATTTAACAATCACATTTTTATTATAGAGATAGGATTTAGTTGTTAGACTATTCTTATATACATCAATCTGCATTGGAACAGCATTGTAGAGCTTGTAGAGCATACTCAGTAAGGCATAAAAAGAACTACAGGCGATCTCATTTCAATATATTTACTACACTAATTTTCAGAGAGGCGGTCGCGGCTTTCGAGTAACAGTATTAACGATCAAATAAGTGCGTTGTTAGTCAACCTTTCATTACATTAATTAGTCATCAGTCTATAACTTTTTCACGAGTAAAATTCCATTTAGCTAATAGTACGGCGCGTTTTCCTAATTGCTTTCTGTAATTATTTTGTTCTATCCCCGGGCATAGTTCGGACAATGATTATAGGCTGTAAGAAGCGGAATATTCCCGACTACTTTCGAAATATTACGAGTTTTTTTTTAGTTTCAAAACGATGTTAACGTAACAGACGTTTTGATTCGATGGACAGAAAAAGACGGCAGAACAAAAACTCTCGGCAAACTTTTCATTTGTAAGGAGTACAGTCACTTTGATTCGACGTTTATCGAATACGAGATGCCTACAAGGATTGTCCCCTGGCCTCGAGTTGAGACGCAGGTGCTTAAATCTGTAACAACGTTTCTACAATGTACAACTTAATGAAGATCAACTAGTTCAGCAGAGAAGTTAGTGATACAGAATATCAAAGGCATGATGTAATAAATAAGATATCTAAACATAGTATATGCTAATTTATAACTTCAGATACTTAGTATAACAATAACTTTTATGACCACTAAAACCAAGTTAAGCTCATAGAAGATGATACAAGACTTCGCTATCGTGGTGATCTCAACAATACTTGTCCTTGAAATATGACTATTAGATAAGAAAGGACATAATGGTTTGTAGATGATGATCAAAGACTTAATGAGTATAATTAACAATCGTCACTATAAGCAGATACAATGTCAATTTACAACTTTTTTGTATACATAAAATACGAGGAAATACAAGGTTTTTCTTTAATTAGGTGAATTAAATGCACAGGCCATAAGCGTATAGTTCTCGTTCTAACAGCGATTCCGTAGCGCTTAGTGCCTATTAGGCGCCTTCTAATAAATTACAATCTGGGAATTTGCCAGACTTGCCTCTGTTCTAAGACCTTACAAGTCTAATAGAAGCTAAGTGCAAACAATCGTTGTTAAATGTATAAACCGATTGCACTAGCTCAAAGTACTTATCTTAAAAAGTTATTATACAACAAAGCATAAACGATAGAATTGTTAAGGCAACCCAAAACTGTACATAGTACCTATCTACTGAAATTCTGTTTGAGATCGAACATGCATGGATCTTAATAATAAATAATAATTAGGTACAAAGATAGGTGAAACACAAGAACTTGACACTATTGTTTTTTTACTGCTGGTTATGACGGCAGAAATGATAGTTCCACGGATGGTTCTTTAAGTTAATTCGACGTAATACAAGAAATGCAAATACTTAAAATCTTAAATTTTCAAGGGCACCTAATCGTTATAATTTCTAGAGATGTAATATGAGAACATCCATAAACTCGTGATGGTTGCATGACATTCGATAATAGATGGCGCTGCGTGTCACAACTTGCGAGTATTTGAATTTACGAAATTCAATCCACAGGCATAGGCGTTCCCATAGGTGACATCTAGAACACATACCTACTACCTCGAGAACAAATACACTTCTAACAACTTCGGACTAATAATAACTACCCGGGGTCGCGACGGATTGCACGTACACAAATTGCATCATACATACTTAGTACTTCTTTGTTAAAATTATCCAACACAATATTTTTCATAGCTGTGTCGAACCAATCAGTCTGATTGCATGGAATAAGCTTCAGAGCTGGGAGTTATTTTCTTATTAGAAACTTCATGCGAAATATTCAGGTTAAAATTTGAGCTTCAATACTACCTATACCTTCTTTTTTAAAAGGGGCTGCGTCAAAGGTTAGATGCAAAGAAACTACGTTTCAATTTCGATACGAATGATTCGCGTTACTCTTTTTGCTGCTGGACTTTTGGAACCGGAACTGGAAAAGATTTTTCGGCGTGACTTCATAATATCTTCATGGGTATAAAAAATTATCAAATCTAACTTCATATTCCTTTTGAATTCACTTTTCACTTTTCATTTTCACTGATCTTTTGAACGTATTGGCTAACGCGGGCCGCGTCCTTGCTATTTCATTCTCAATATCTCGTTTAGTTTATCCACGTTAATAGTATAGTTTAGTTCATCTAAAGATTGTGTAATTATAATTCCTATCAAAAGTAAAATAGCTTGTTAATGGCATGGTTTTGAAGATTAGATGGCAATTAAATAGATATTAAGTATAGTACTTACAATTCCGACATTTAAAAGTGGCAATTCCCATTTCCATATCATGAAACGAAATAGGAATTGTACGAAAGAAGAAAACCTTTTTTATTCCCCTATTCCTTATCTGAGCTCTGCAAAGATTTTTCGTGGATGTCATTTAGTGCTAATGCCTGTTGTGGGCCGAGTCGCCTACGAATTGCCACATTTACTGGTGATGCCTGCGGAGGCAGCCCTAAATCCTGTGTTTCGAATGAGCCAATGCATCTTAAGCGGAACGATGTGACTTTAAATTGTTCGGTGACGAAATGGTGGAACTGGAGATGCTGTGATAAGTGACTAAGAATTTTATTTTTCTTATTTGTGACTCATGTCTTGTCACAATCCATTTTGGTTAATGCTGTATTTACTTATGATTTTAAACAGACAAATGGTTGAAATTTAAACTCATTTTTGTCTAAGTTGGGGAATCACACTAAATAACCAAAACTGTGTTTGAACTCTTCGCTTCACTATGAGTTTGTGAACCGGAGCTTTCATGTTGGAAAGTTTGATTTGATTTGTATAGTTCCATTAAAAACAACAAAGAAGAAATATAAAGACATCAATTATCTTTAAAGACCCCGTTCCAGTTATTTATTCCATATTAAGTGATAGTAATAACAAGTGAAATCGTCTGCGTTAGAAGTGAGTCAACGCATGGCGCCGCTTGTCGACGGAATTCGTGGAAAGACCAACCCTACTTATTCCAGCGTTCAATTATCGTACAATAACTGCGAAAGTTGATCCAAAATGTCCTTACCAACTTTGTTTGAGTTTCAAATGGGATGTTTAATAAAATTTCGCTTGTACTAAATTGTTTTAAGTCGTATGCTTTACAAAAAGTTTAGACATTATTAGAACTTTAAGTTTTATTTCAAAATCGAGTTAAGCTTATTATGAAGGAATATAAAGTTAATGTCCTTCTTGTAACCGCAAACCTCTGAAAGGCAATTTCAGAAAATCTTCGAAGTGAACAATATGTCATCAGTCTTGGTTATACAAGTAATAATAAGTATACAGTAAGTACTGAATTTTACCTTGTCAAGGACTGGCGATTTGTATAATGCTAGTGGGTACTGTGGTGGGGAACTTGGCACTAACCGTATTAGTTTGTCAAGTAGAATAGTTAGGCATTCATCAGGAGCTTAAAAAAAACAACTGATTACTATAAAACAGATTCGAAACGTTTGTACCATTTACGAGTTCTACAAAGTGGCATCATTTCTGCAAATAGTCTGTCAAAGCTTTTAAACAAATTTATATCGGCGACCGCAAAGTGAGTGCACTGAATTTTACGATAGCCACTTTATATCCTGCATGAGAGTTTTATTTGCGTATATAGGCTTTTAATGGGTCGTACGTACCAGAAACACTGCTGGTAAACGGCGGACTGTAACTTTAAATAGACAAGTTTATAGCATTATTTCACATGGCTCGTTCGCTCGTTCTATTAACGTAGTCTTTATTTGTTTTTAAGGCTTGTAAAAAAACCAAACCTAACACGGCCCCTTTGCAAATAGTTTTTTTTTTCTAATCCTACCGAGCTTGCTTAAGTAGTAATTATTGTTTAGCGCCTGCCTCGCAGCTTCAACATTTATTTCTCCCAAGGGGATTTAGCTAGTTACCGACGAGAAATGGAGAACCTAATAACTGTTGTTAGTTAAACCTTAATTGTAATGCCAGGCCATGGAGCATACTATGTTGTTGTGACCAATGCAAATATAAAGAAAGAAAAAATATCCACTAGAAAATGCTTTTAATTTCCTTATTGATTTCATTATAATAAGGTTACAATGCGGCTAAAGCGCGAAGACACGTTGATTTCATCCCAGTAAATCCTCCTAGTTAACCTTTAATTAAAAATAAGCTTGTATACGGAATCCTACCAGATTTTCAGAATGTCCTCGTAACATGTCGATGTGCTAATTTAATTATCTTCACGTTGATTTTACAAAGGACATACCGTAGAATTTAGCAATATTGGTTTATTTATTTAGTTATTGTACAATTTCTACTGGTCGATTTGAAAGCACAGACCTAAAAATAATTTTATTGGGATTAAAACAAATTGCTTTAAATTTTTTTTACATACCTCAATATATTAATATAAACTTAATACAGACAGTACCTACACAATTTCTATAGATATACTCCACATCTTGATGCATCGCTTTTAGTTCATTAGATAATACATCTAACGGGGTTATAAATTACCCAGTATGATCATGCCTGCATAATTTATTAATGACTGCAGCACGGAAACCACGTATTAAACCGTAGTTGCGGAGGTTACCGCGCTGTAGTGTAAATTCTTATTTTAAGTAGGCGAAATAAAGTATAATAATTATATTTAGTGAGCAGGTATTATTTTAAAAATATGTTCTAACAGCAAAATTTACAGAAGCGCTTTTGTGATTTCTAAACTGACTAGAGAAACACCAAAAACTTAACGAACTGCCTTAATTCTTAAAAAAATGTACCAACACGTCACTTCCTAATCGCACATACAAAATGACGATCAAAGTCGACATTTTTTATTCATCATAAGGTATTTGTATACAATCGATGAACGTTAAATAATACGGCAAATCGTACAAACTGCATAGCGTTTACTAAAGCACGTAGATACGAGTACATATAGTAACACTCGTTACCTACATACGCTCTATCAAGCGTATTCTCGCGTGGTTTGTGATAGAGATTGATGGAACCGAAGCGCTCTGTGAAAGTTCATTTGAATGTCTTCTTTTATTGTGCGGAAATCGAAATTTTCCTCTTCTAACCCTCTCTTTTGCTGCGTTTTAGTAAAACTTCTACGTTCTAATGCAGGATGCAAGTTGGTAATTTGAAAAAAATGGATTAAGTTATTGTTTTTAAAACATGTCTAGAAATGTTTAATAATAATTTGAGAAGTTTTTGCAGTTGTTGTCTGTAATATTTATTATTTATTTATTTAAATCATTTACACTTTTTGTACATAGTATTTGTGCAAATAAATAATGTAGTCTCTGTCTTTAATCTTTGTTATTTGTTCATCTTAAGGGCGTTGTTATTCTACAAATATTTATTCCTAGGACAACACCATACCATATTATAAAACTTTAAATCTAATATAATAAGTGAATTTAGATTTGTACACGTCTTGAGACAACCTCTCAAAAATGTGTGTCTTACGACAACAGTCCTGCTTCAAAACATCAAAACATACCGAAAAATTATCACAAAGCTACTAGATATTCAGATTTATTACCAGAATAAAAAGAAGCGAAATGGTCTAAATTAAAAAGCAATGCCTCGTTGAGACAGAGCGAGCGGAAACAAAGGACTGAAATTCATCAAGCTCTTTTGAACCCGGCGCATTGTGGTGCAGCATTCAGATACCATCGGAAAGAAAAATCTTCAAGTAGATCGCCACTCTTTGACGCCCCGATGAAAAAAAAGTAATCGCCTTTCCCCGGAAAATCCTACTTCATTACTTTGTACGACGGCTCCACGTAAAAGTATTGGGGATTTTGTAACTGAGAGCTACTTGTTGAACGTGGACGCTTTTGAATAGATTAAACCAACTTAATTAAATCATTTTTGCAATGAACACTGTTTTCATTCGTGTCCACATTTCGGGACTTGACTGTAGCGGATCTTGTATGAGCAAGAGCATTTACGTCGCTTTTCTGTTTCGAGTTTAAATCGAGAGTATAAAATTAAAGTTTTGAGACTTGCAAGTTATAATTTTCGATAGATCAAGTTTTGATAAATTTGGGTATAAAGTGGAACAAATAACAGGGGAAGCATTTAATGGGCTTGTATTTTATTTTATTTTTGTGTATTATAAATGTAACACAGATTGAATGAAAAGGTCGACTGAATTTAAACAGCGTTTTCTTTTCTAAACTGAATATCTATCAGTAAATAAATATAAATGAACAATGATAAATAAACTTGCATTCAGCGACAAAGCACTGTTATCAACTCGCGTGTAGCGATCATGATAGATGTTCTTACGTAAGTTACGTTAGCTATCAGGATTGTGCTTTTGCAAAAAGGAATTGGAATACTCGTACACTGACTTCACTTTATCCTCATGGCCTTCTAGCTAATAAAATATAAATTAAATGAAATTAAAAATATTTCGTTTAAGATTTATAAAAATACTAGTTGGTGCTCGCGACTTCGTCTGCGCAGGATTAGTATTTCAAGCGATTTACACAATATACGTATAAATTGTAACCTATGTGTTATTCTGATGTACGAGTATAAGCTATTGTAAGTTTATTGTAAAGTTTCATGAAAATCCATTCAGTGGTTTTTACGTGAAAGGGTAACAAACATCCATCCATATTTACAAACGCGTTTATTATATTAGTAGGATTTTCGTACCACTTATGTCTTCTATATGTTTCAACCCAAGACAACATTCTGCTCAGGAGCATGGCCTATAAAATATGTTATTTCAAACCTTTTTATTTAATGTAGATTCAACCACATATACGAAGTCCGCTTGACAGCACAAAACGACACAAAACATGATGGTGCTTGCAGAGAATATTTGTCGACTTCTCGCGACCTCCTTATCAATTTGTGCCATCCATTAAAAAACCGTGTGTCATTAAAGACGAGTGCGCGCACTTGCAAGTGCACAAACGCTTTGTTGCGCCTGGCGCGCGTCCAAGTCACTCGCCGGCACTTATTGACGCGCACAATTATCGCCGAGTGACGTCTTGTTATCGCCGAATCGTGTGAGAAATTTTAATGACAAAACTTGTTAAGTATTGTTGAGTAACGATGCGGTAGGAAAGCTCCAAAAGTAACAACATATCGTTTGTGTCACAGAAGCTGTTTAGTTGGGATGATCTTTAAATGATGTAAGTTCAATTTCTAATCACATTGACATCAAATTAAAATGCTCAATTTAAACCTTTTTATAACACTTTATCTATCCGTTTTATGTATGATATATCCATGTTATGTACATACTATAAAGTTAAAAGCCACACATAAGATACACATACATAACATGTATACGTTATTATACAAACCGTAATAAGAAGCCTAACCAACCTTAAGTCACCTTTTTAATTGTCAGCGTTAAATAACTAATACAGAGGGTTTGTTGGTAAAACTTAAGTTACTTACTCTCAACAAAGGTAAGTAACTTCGTCGCATAAAATAGTCCAAGATAAGATTAAATAGCCGGGAAAAAACTCATATACAATGTTTCCGTCGGAAAACGCACAAAAAGGAACTCGTTGTTTCTAAGATAATCAAATTCCAACGGTGATGGACTACATCAA
>DWQK01000823.1:0-18282 GCA_018231225.1 Noctuana stator
AAACGAGTTAAGCGCCTAAACCTTCTGTTTGTTTTAATGGTCAGACAACTACGAGTATTAAGTGAATAAACTAAATAAATAATGCACAAAATAATACAAAATGTCTTGAACTCTGATATTTTTTACTTAAAGTAAACGATCAAATAATTCATTACTCTCACTTTCGGCTTTCAGCTGAAACATGTTTTTTACGGTTTTTGCGTCGTCACGCGTAATGAGCTGAAACAGCAGAAAATGATTTATATCCCTCTGTCAAATATCAAATTCTGAATTAAAAATATTTTTGTACTGTGATATTTTTCATTTTTGTTTACGATAACAAAACGATTCACAATAAACTCATTCAGCATTGTTGATCCTTACTGAAGTCCTGTTTTATCGAAAGTAGGTACAAAGATTGCGTTTTAGATACTTATCTGCCATACATTAATGCCTTACGATATCATATACGAGTAGGTGGCAGAATTTGTACAATTAACCAGGGAAGGTTCTTTTCGGCATAATGTAGACCTATCATATAAGTACGATATACCTACTCATTATGTATGTCGGTTAAATAACTCATACGTTAATAGCGCACTGCAACTACCTAAATTAAAATTGCCATGTTTTTATGAAGATAGGTAGGTACGTACTCGTATTTAGCTATGTATAAGTATAGTTCGGGAGCAAAAAATTAAGTATTCAAATATACGAAGGATCATCATTATTTGTTACGAATAAAAGATAAATTGATCCCTAATGGGATTTTAAAGAGAGTTTAAAATTTTATCGATCACTTAAATTCCGCTAATCGACAATCAAACTGCCTCTCCGGAGAAAGTTTATAATCAATTAGTCACTGTCACCAGACACCGCCTCAACCGATGCCGTCTGCCTTTAAAATGAATTATTCGGGTTTAAAACCCGATATTAATTAAACAAAGTCAATATCTACACAAACAAGTTCACAGGTTCACCGTACAACATTGTTTTCAGTTAGTTGCGTAGAACTATTAATTACTGTGACGTAAACAATCAAATGTTGTAAACATCTAACCTCTAATTAACAAAATACAATAGTGCGTGAAGTAGAGAAATTTCGTAATAAGTAGGTACCTACTTCTTTAGGTATTAAGTAATAGATTTGCTCAAGAATTATCATTATCTCATGGCAAATGTTCTCCAAATACGATCGACAAATCGAGCAAATGTTAATCGTAGTCAGTCGTTATTTACATAATTCTTCTGAACGTAGGTATATCACTGAAGTATTTTACTGTATTTTAACAGCGTGGCATAACCTGCCAACACTTGGTCAACGTGGTGGACTGTGGCCTAAACCTTTATCATATTTAAGAGGTGATGGATTCCTCATAATGATGATCATATGATTATAAAATCTTAAGTCACTTTAAAGAAATGTTAAAAGTGACGTCTCACTTGCAAGGTGTTAGTATTTGGAGTTGAATTTGAATAAAATGTCTATGGATACCATATTGACTGAAAAAAAAAAAAACACTTTTCAAAGAAATAGTAGAGTACGTTCCGAAAACCACACCACACTACCTTTTCAGCTAAACACAACTACGATTAATAGGTGTACCTAAAATAAATAAAGCCAAAGCAAGCAATTTCTTTCATAAAATAAGTATGTAGGTACCTACATCAAAAGGCAACATCAATACCAGGAAATATGCAAAATAAACGTCCTCTATTATACACTATTAAAATAAGAAACCAATAAACGGCTTCGCAAAAACCTAGTTCCGCGTTTATATTATTATTTTCTTCATATGTAGGTAGGTACCTTTCTTCTAACAAAGTCACTTGACTCACTTGAACTAATCTGGGTCTCGAGCACCCAAGTCTGCTATTTCACAAAATTAAATAGAAGTTCACCTTCATGCTAAAGCCTGCATAGCTTTGTTAACTATGCAGTAAAGAACTTTGATCAAAACTCTAAAGGAAAATTTTAAAGGAGCGCCGAGAGATTTTTTACCAGCTTTTTCCACCCTGCCTTCCTTAGCATCCACCCTTCCTAACAGAAACAAAGTACTTACCAAAAGACTTGTTTATTGACGGGTTACAAGAGCAGCGGTGGTATCTCCCCATGGAGAAGTTTATACGCTCTACAACCCACTTAAATTCATCAGTTAGTTTCATCTTACATTTATTTAAGAGATGTTTCCTGGGTACGACGAGTTTCGAGTTTGTACTCACATAATATTTGCCTACTTCGTTATCACTTTTAAATGCATTCCAACATAATGTATACTTACTAATTTCTTCGAAACAAAGTATGTACATAATTTAAATTACGTCTCTATCTACTTTTAAACGGTACTTACGATGTTTATTTATACCCAACAATTAAGATACGAGTATTCCGTTCTGTCTTTGACAACTTTCATTGAGAATAAACGAATCTTGTTATCGACAGGTCATCGCGCGTGGAGCCGCAGTGATAAGAAGACGCTTCCTGACCAGCTGTGACCTGATAACCCCAGCAAAATGGCTTATCAGCGGCCAGCCAACCTCTTATTGACACAACCCAACGAGACTTATCAGTCGCATACGAAACATGCACGAGTCGCCACCTAAACTTCATGATGAATGCGGCCAAAACTGCCTAGTGTTACAATGGCTGGTGCTATAGAAGTTACGGTAAAAAGACTTCTTGTGACCAAATAATGTGCGCTAAGAGTTAGAATGGGCGATTTGTTTCCAAGTATACCGAAGAGTACGTCGGCTAGTGACGTGGATGGCTACAATTGGAGTGTTGTGGGGCTGGACGCGTACTCCAATGATGACGAATTGGCTGCAGTGGAGCTGTTTAAGGATTATCCAGAAGCTCTGCTTCGGTTCGCTTCAGTATGCTGCGTGCTGTTCATGCTGGTGGGCATCCCCGGAAATCTTATTACGATCATCGCATTGGCGCGCTGTAAAAAGGTTTGTTAAAATGGTTTCTATTATACTCTTTGTAGATAGCTCGCTCATTTTAACATGAAAGTTACTAAATGATTTTTATTTGTTAGGGTTTTATATCTTACCATAAGGGATCATTCGTGATAGTAAAACCAATTTTTTTAACACATTCTATATTGAAGGTTTAACTTCATAAAAATTTTAGACACTCATATAATAGGTATCATAGTTAGGTACGTGTGGGAAATCGAACATGGTACAATAACGATAGGCCGAATATTTCATTACTCTGCTGCTGTCGCTGGTGACCATTGGTAAAATACTAGTACAAGTATAAATTATGATAGGTATATTTTAATAGACTCTAAATACATATTATATAAGTACATACTTACTTATATTCGTTTGTAGGTATCGTATCGCCAATCGTTTGGAAATTTACAATCTAACGATCTCCTCTGGGAACGTCTAGTAATTTAAATCCTATTTTCAAATTTACCTACTACAAATTGAAAAACTGATTTCTATATTTTCACAATTTCTGAGTTGTTTGCATGTGTATGTCTGTGATGTGTGGTATGTGTATGTGTGTGATGTGTGGTGTGTGTGGAGAAAAAGAGAGAGCTGTGATGTAAGCTAACACACACATAATAGAAGAAAACGTATAAACATTTAATGAAAGTTCGAATTGTACTCGCGCAGAAAACAGACTTTTTCTATTCTGAGCTATAAAAGTTAGTCTTCGTACCGATTTCTCTTTACCCATCTCAGATATATAATGGATCTTCAACCCGGGTCATTAATTAATCTCTCCCGCTATCTGATAACCTAATATAGAGTGGAACATTAAAGAAGACAAGTAATAAATATTACAACTTAGTTAACGATCTCTTGTTTGATAAGACGTCCATAAATAAATGTTTACCATCGTCTGACCGGAATCTTAAAACTTTTAAGACTCGTTCTGTAAATGAAGTAACAATTAAGTTTGACTCTCACAGTTAGTTTCCGAATAAAAAGGCAACTCAACACAAAAATTAACTGTCAAATCTAATTCGTTGGATACGGGACTTAATATTAAATTATCAAGTCTTACTGAACGGAGTTTAGATACATTTAAACTTTGACATTATTCAATTAATCTGGGTCTCGCCCGTCACGCCCGAACATATATTATTCATCACGAAAATCAAATGTCATTTTGTCATTTATTGAATTTTACGCCCATCTACCTCATTGGCTGTCCAAGCGCTCATTTCGTTGATACCGACTCTCCAGAAATCCAGGATGAAGATGGCTTTAACGATAAACGCTTGACGAAAGAAATAGGAGCGGTGTGAAATCGCTTGTACAAATCGCCAATTTTCTCCTATAAAAAATCTAAAAATACCCTATGCAAACAACAATATGTAAAAACATAGATAGAGGAGCCGGTATGTCACACATCAAAAAGTAAGGAAAAATATCCTTATAATTTGTCCCAAACGCGCCTTAAGAAGTAATCTAAAAATTTTACATACGAATAGAGCTACCTATATTAAACACAAAGTAGGTACAAATTACAGAAATTAATTACTTTATTAGAATATTTAAATTTGTTTGAACGCCTTGGTTGGCCAAAGATAATGTGGTCAGTTTTGAGCGGCATATGTTTTCTCGAGATAATATTATGTCAAGACATATCACAAAGATAAGTACCGGTATTAACTAACTCGTTAAGATATTGTTTTGTTAACTTGTGTTATTACAAAATTGGACATTTTATACATTTTAATCTACTGACGCTATTTTTGGGTGAGAACCTATAGATAAAATGTACTTCTATATACATTGAAGCGGCTGAGGAAGCACTAGACATAATAATATATCTATCTTATCTTAGATATCTATCTTATCTTATCTTAGATAGCAACACGCCAGTCTTGCTTCTTCTGAAAGAACAAAGTCACAAAACCAGTGGCAAAAATTAAAATTCATTTGCATACACTGCTTACAGATTTGAAAGGAAAACCCAGCAGTGGGATTGTGAAGGGTTGATGATGATTTACAACACTAAAAGTTCCTATCTCTGAAAACCGTCACTTTCGTAAGAAAATAGATTTAAACTTGCTTAATTTACAACGTGAACTATCTTAATTTACAGCGGGTGATATGGGATAATATTATGGACTGCGCTGGTACCTCTTTTGGAAGAACTATTTACTATAATATACAATTTATGTAAAATTGTACCACCTTAACATTTAGTTTATTAATATTTTATTTGCTATATAGCGCACAATCACGAAGAACTCTGAACTAGTAAATATTTACAAAGTTCTCTTTACATATGCGATGCAGTCAATATTTAATTATTTACACAGGAAACTCATTCAAGGTTAAAATAGCAAACCATACATTGAATACGTTAACTCCACAGTAAAATACTGTAATCTCAACCATAAGCACCTACATCATAATATTATAATATTGCGATATTAAAATATTACATTTGTTATACATACAATATAACTGCCGCATGAGTGCAACCACGAGCTGGTTATTGATTCATTTGGAATATGCCTTTAATACCTATTTATCTATTCATTTTTTAAAATAAGTATTTCAAAAGTCTAAGACTACATATGTCTTCTAAAAATGTTTTCATAGTATTTCGCCTATATTTCATATTGAACCAACAATTATAAAGTTTTCTTATTTATTATATTGGATATATTATAGACTGATAACAAAAATAATTTAATCAAGTACCTACTATTATATATTCTGTACCCAAACCATAACCACATAATATGTAAAAAACATGCACAAACATAAATAATATATAATGTACCTACGAGTACATTGCAGGTATATACAAATAATAGGTACCTGCCCAATAACGGTGTACATACGTCCTAGAGACCAACGGGCTCGATCAGATCATCAAGATAACAGAGAACGTAAAACTATGCATCATACAAGTAATTTTCTACAGGCTTGACAAGAAAAGAGTCTCATCCCGGGCGGGATTAATGGCGCTCCGGGAAATAAAAGCGGATCATGTGGTCTTGAAAAAGGTGCTATCCGATCCCTAATATTTTACAGGCTGAATGATTCTTAGGCATCCAAAATAATCAAAAAACTTTATGTACTGTATATAGTTTTATATTTTTTTATACATCGTTAAATAAATAAGAGCTATTCTGAGATTTCTGAGACTGTATCTGGCTCTTGGTTGCGTGTGCATATGCGTGTGTATATGGGTGCATTTGTGTGTATATGGGTGCGTGTGTGAGTGTGGCGCGTGTCTGTATGTGAGCTGGAACCGTCCAGCCAGTGACTAAGGGTAGAACGACGACGTGTAGTTGTGGTCGCCTGCCGTCACCGGACATACAACGGACGGTGCTTAAACGCGATTCATAGAATGCCAGTAAACTTGCCATGAATCGCTAAGGTGTGTTAAATTAACTCACACATAGAGTGGGTTTTGATTGATTCAGTGATACTCCTCCATGATGTCCGTGTGGTGTAGAACAAAATAGAGATACAAACATCTGTACGAGTACTTATAAACACACCTAAATATATTTTATAGTCAATGTAACGATTCAATTACTAATTAGTAACTTTATTAAATAAAGATGCCTTCAAACCTACACGCCTCAAGTTCAAAGACACTACAAACTATAAATAAAGTTGTATACAGAAATCCGTGTAATTGTTTACTACACATTGTGCAAAGGATCTTCTCATGGTAGGTCAGTGTTCAGACAGTAAGCAATAAATAATTACGTTAGCACGAAGACGATAAAGGACATCCTTAGTTATCTTATGAGTCTAAATGTCAAAGCCATAGAGATAATTAAGATATTTATTATTGTGAGTAATTAATAAACCAGACCATTATAACTTTTAACCCTAAAAAATGAGAAACTCGATAGAACTACTTACACAGATTAGATAATATACTCGTAGGTACTATATCAGGTCATGTAAGACCAAAAAAGAGCTAGGTATGTAAATATTCTAAAATTCTTTATCATATCTATATAACTACATACAGTAAAATGTTATAATTATTTTGCCAATAATAATAACAAAACGTCTAGGTACGAGTATGATAAGAATCCAATCTCATATTATTGAAATGTGATTAAATTGGTAAGAAATAAAAGTTAGACTTTCACCAATAAAATTCTAGGATTATTATAGCAATAAATTCAATAGCGAAATCAAATAAAATGAAATTGTTTTATTCATTACGGGGATCACATATATACTTCACTACTATTCACTATATTTATATTTTATCCTACGAAAAAACCTATTATTATACAAAATCTTATCACACGAGACTAATGAGATTTGTAATTTCCAGGTCCGAAACGCAACAGCAGTATTCATAATGAACCTCTCCTGCTCGGACCTTCTGTTCTGCTGCTTCAACCTCCCCTTGGCCGCATCTACCTTCTGGCGTCGGTCCTGGGCCCATGGGAGAACTCTCTGCCGCATGTTCCCCCTGGCCCGTTACGCCCTGGTCGCCGTGTCACTCTTCACTGTTTTGGCTATAACTATAAATAGATACGTCATGATCTCACACCCGAGACTTTATCCGAAGTAAGTTAATTCTTTTAATTATAATCATCCTCAACCAGCCCCACTGCGGGGCACGGATCTACTCTCAAATATGTGAAGTGCAACAAGTTACATACTCGATTTCGCTTCATCGTTTTTAAATAAATGAATCAAGTGAATAATCAAAATATACCCGTACTTTACTGATTATTCTGGTCTATCCGTTTCAGAAAACGTAACGAACTTAACCTTTGCAAATCAAGCCCCAATAATCTAATCATATCAGAAGTAAAATGAACTTCAACTTCTGTATTGTCGAAGAGAATATTCGTTACAATATTTCTTCGCGAATAAGCTAAATGTATATTATATTACTACACTATACTAAACGTATATTATTTTACACTTTGTCTTTTATTTTCTACGCAGGTTATACCGGGGGAAATATTTAGCTGTCATGGTGGCTAGTACTTGGATGTTTTCATTTGGAGCTCTGATAGCCACATGGCTAGAAAAATGGGGGCGATTTGGCTTGGATCCCTCTATAGGATCCTGTTCAATACTCCCTGACCGCAATCACCGCTCTCCGAAAGAATTTCTCTTTGTAGGAGCTTTTATGCTACCATGCTTAGCGATCGGCATATGCTACGCTCGGATATTCTGCATCGTCAGAGAAGCTGCTAGGAGATCTCGAGCTCCAGGGCGAGGAAGACAAAGAACAGCACTGGAGGACTCTGCTGTAGGCTCTGCATCTACTGCATTAGAAAGATCTCCAGGTCCCGAAAATGGATTGATTCATGTTCCACCCCCTCGAAGAGCTCTGCTAGCCCCTCCAACATTACAATGTCCGCCTACACCGGCTCCAGAACGGTCTTCGTCATCTGGTGTTGACACTCTGGATGGACATGACGATGAATGTGCCCTCGACGCTAAACCGAGAACACCCAGTGGGGGTGAAACAACAAAACGACTTCGACAAGCAGCAGTTGCCTTGAGACGGTCTCCAGCTCCTGTTAGGCCGCCGAAGCTAACACAGAAAGACAGAAAACTTCTTAAAATGATAATGGCTATAATGCTGTCGTTTTGGGTATGCTATTTGCCGATCACATTAACCAAGATATTTCGTGAGTTCACCTCACACCCGGCAGCAAATATTGCAGGATATCTCTTAATATATCTTACGACGTGTATCAATCCAATCATTTACGTGGTGATGTCAAGCGAATACCGGCAAGCTTACAAGAATCTGCTAATGTGTCGTCGAAAAGCGTGACGTTCGCCCGGCGACGGCGTTTCTGAAAAACGCCCGCCGTAAAACAATCGAGAATCTCTTGAACTTTTTTCGTGTTGTGAAAGTATTACTACAAAGTAAGCATATTGCCCTAATGCGTATGCGTAAAGTTTTGGAACAAACATTTAATTAATTGAACTTTGTAATGCATATGGAAAATTAGTCATCGTGTTTTTGTTAGTAAAGTAGCAACAATTTCTTAAGCAAAGACGTCAAGGATGTTTTTTAATTTGTTAAAATTTTAAGCCGTCCGGATTAGTGCTACTTTAAGAAATATGCAAAAATAATCGTATGTTTCTTATTAGCTTCGAGAAATTTATAAAATTGTTAAAGTTGCAAAAATGAAATTTTAGGATGTTATATTCCATTAAGCTATTTAATGTAAAACGTTTAAGTTTACATATTTACAGAATATAATCTCATATTTATTGTTAAATTTAAGAGTTTACAATCACAAACTATTTATTTTAATGGAAACTTAGATGTAAGTCTAAGGACTCTTCAGATAGAAAGAATTTCACTAAGGAATGGACGGAACGTAACATTAACGTCTAAAATACGTTTATAACATTCCATAGATATTCTTACCCTGTATAGCATAGCAGATTTTTTCAAGTAAATTGTTTATTTATTACTTCTACGGAACTATATAAAGTGCCGAAATAGATACCATTTCGATATTGTAAAAGAGTTATCGTGACAACGGGAACTGGAAGAGAATCCTGGGAAATGAAATTTGAAATGCAATGAATAAAATATATTGTAATTGACGTACAAGCAGACATTGTGGCGGTTTGAAGATTCGAATGTTATCAATGACGGGCGAAACCCGTTGTGCCCTCAAAACCTGACTCATGAAGGAAACTCATACTTGGAATCACCGCTACAGTAAAAATCATTTGTGAATTATTTACAGTGGATGAGTGACGTGCCAGTGTATCAATATTAGGAATGGGTGTTTTACTAAATAATTCATTGAGTGCCGTGAATGTTACAAGTGGTAACAGTTCGTGGATTGCATACACTACGGATAAAGAATTGGCTTCAGTGAAATTGTTCGCTGACTACTCCCAAATACTATTGCACGTTGCGACAGGATGTTGCATCTTCCTAATGGTGATTGGCGTCCCAGGGAATATCATCACCATAGTCTCCCTTGCACGGTATAAAAAAGTGAGTACATTTTTTACTTCTTTTTGCCCTTTTTAATAGAACTCACATATTATAATTTGATATTATATAGGTACGTAATATTGTAATTTATAAGATCGCAAACCCATTTTTCTCTTTCTATAGACCTACAACCTACATACTTATAAAACAATTATTTCTATATCATATACAGAACTTATGTTCAACCTACACGTATGAACTGTCTGAGGTAAATAAGGAAAATCAGTAATGACCACATTATTAATATATTGCATGAATTGATGATTTGTGTTTTTTTCATTTACCTACACTATATTATTTTCCCCACTATACATGTTAAATTCAAATAAGTGTTACATTTCACTTCCCATTTCAGGAGACCATTTTAGTCCTTATAAGTAGGTAGCAACGAATCCATGTGCGGTCTCAGATAAGACTTCTATCCTATTTTATTATAAATAAATGTTATTCTCGCATCATTAAATTTCAAGTTAGATACCTGAAAATGTTAAAATACAATAAAAACTTTGAATCTAAAATTAATTAAAATCAATAAATAACTTTTTATTTTAATATGTACAGAAAAATCAAACTTTCTCAATCTCTATCACCAGGTTCACAACGCGACTGCTATGTTCATAATGAACCTGTCGTTCTCCGATCTTCTGTTCTGCTGCTTCAACCTGCCACTCTCCGCGTCCACTTTCTACAAGCAAGCTTGGGTTCACGGGCGCACGCTCTGCCGCCTGTTCCCGCTCTCTCGCTACGTGCTGGTCGCCGTATCGTTGCTCACCATCCTCGCTATTACTATCAACCGTTACGTCATGATCTCACATCCCAGACTCTATCCCAAGTAAGTTTTGTATTCATAACTTCCTGAACATAGAGAGAACCCTTCTTGCTATGGTCGCAATTTTGCTGCACTTAAAGGACTGTTCTCGGTCACGTGCTCTGATACTTAAAGGCTTAAACTCGACCACTGTCCGTTACCTTAATTGAACTAAAACAAATTGTAATTTTTGTTACTTTGTCTACAGGTTGTACAAAGGCCGGAATATAGTTTTGATGATTACAGCCATCTGGTTAAGCGCGACAGTAACTTTGCTGTTCACGTGGTTCGAAAAATGGGGCCGCTTCGGATTAGATGTAAATATTGGGTCTTGTTCCATACTTCCCGATGAGAAAAACAGATCGCCCAAAAGATTCCTATTTTTAGGTGCCTTCATTTTACCGGGATTAGCAATTATCTTGTGCTATACAAGAATATTTTGTATTGTTAGAAAATCTACTAAGAAATCCCTTAAAACGGACAAGGCTAAAATTGCAAATCAAAAGGCTTGCGATTCTGATTCGTCGTCTATATCATCGCGTCTAGTCACCTCAATACATGCAAACGACAATACTGCGTCAACGTGTGGCAATTTTCTTGAAGTACCATTAAAAAATGTATCTTTTAAAAGTGCCGAGCGAAAGACAAAATTTGAATCTACCTGTAACAATAATGGTGACAGCTTAAGAGAACACGTCGATGAGAGGAGCAAAAATCGATCAGGCTTACGTCGAACAGCTTTAAGGAAATCCATGGCGTTACTCAAACTCTCGCTGCCAACGCGTAAGGATAGAAGATTAGGTACTATGATCATGGCAATAATGATCTCATTTTGCGTTTGCCATTTGCCGATCACAATAATAAAGATGCTCCGAGAAATAAACCCAGAGCCGGCAGCCAACATCGCTGCGTACATTCTACTGTACTTATCTTCCTCTGTCAACCCTATAATATACGTCGTAATGTCAAACGATTACAGGAAAGCATACAAAAATTTATTCAGATGTCGACGTAGAACAAAGTTTACAAGTTAATTTAGTAATTGTTGAGGCTCTCATAGAAGAAACCAAAGGTAGTATTCGTAAATTGTAAATATATTATTATGTTTTTTAAAATATGCAAAAGGTTTTACGAACGAAGAACGAATGATTTGTTCGTCGCCTGTATTGTCCTACGATATTATATACGAGTACGTACGCAAAGGCATACCAAAGATGGATAAATATCGTAAAATATAAGCATGGTTTAAAAATGCAATATAAATTGATAGTCGATTCTATAAAACAGGTTATAGAACGAATAGTCAGTGATAAGACGGGAACTTAGGTAACTACATTCGAGTACAATAGTTTACCCTAAACTGGGGAATAAATTCCAGAAAGAAATCGTAAAGGAAACTCTATAGTTGTGGAATAAATTACAAATCTAAGTGTGCGCTCATTGTAAATAGCTTTATATGTAATATTTTTATAATTTCAACGTTGTTATTTACCGCATTAAAAGCATAATAAATCATTGAAATAATTTTCAAAACATTCCCTTATTAAGCCATATCCATTAACAATAGATATAGAATTCAAATAATAAAATACTCGAATAAATGTATGTATGTGTATTTCTGTATTGATAAAATTGAAAGTAGCAATAATAGTAGATTATGTAAACGAATAAGCTGTACAATAATGTAGGAAATAGAGTTAGAATTATGTGTCGCAGGCAACTAGCTTAATTAGTCTGGCATTTTTTTTCCTAGAATATTTACATCTATTGTTTGTCACATCACAAAAAATTGTCATATTTGGAAAATAAATCATTTCCAGGAATCTTATTCTGAAGGAATGATTTTCGGTGTCTATTGCGAGGCAAAATGTTTGCAGCTAGTCGTCAACAAAATTTATTCACATGTTTTTTGATAAATGTCCGTCAATTAGGTAAGTTCTACTTTATCAAATATATATTATTTATGGCTGAAATTTAAACAGGTCGCTGACTAATTGAATGGCGCTGTTTAGTAAAAAAGACTAGGCTAAAAAGGTAAAATTGAAAGGCTAATGAAGCTAGCTATCTACTGTATATGAATAGAAGTTAGTAGTTAGTTGATATGGAATGTGAAATTTATTTTGTGTAAATAAAAATTATAAAGTAAATTCGATTATTACACTACAATAAGTGGATGAAAGTTAGAAGAATAACATGGTTTCGTTTTTACGAAACCTTATGTCGCACTCAAATATAAAGTAAACAAGTGAAAAACGAGGATTATTTCTTTAGATGACAGTTTTTAGCATAATCGTGAAGGCCTGAGTATTTTCATACTGACAGTAAAATCAGAAAAGATTGGCATCGTAGACGTAAAAATAAAATATTTACGCAATAAATTAAAAGCTACATAAAATTAATTAAAAGTTATTCCCTTTTAAATGTCGTCTTTATCTTTTGTATTCCAAATAACTGTACGACGATAAAATGGATATTTAGTACAGATGTACAATATCAACGTGTGATATTAATGTGTATGTAGGCCAGTCGGATGTCAAAGACATACTCGTAACAAACGGTTCGGACTTTGAATCGATGAAGGTGCTGTTTTGAACGACTTATGAAGATAGATCGATCATTTGTTCAAACAAATGATAATGTAATCAATGCATTCGTCCGTTTTGAAATCCGAACATTAAGGCAAGTTATACTCATTCACTCATAGTCAGGAACTACAGTTCCTCTAATAATCGTATAAGATTTTAAAATGTTACAGTTATTATAAAAAAATGCGTTATAAATGTTTGTAGACTAAATGTCATTATAATAATTGTACGTAACAAAACTATAATGAGAACCAAAGATAATGAGAATAAGTGTACGTTAGCAACTTAGCATTTAAGAATACAAAACAGTATTTAAGATATTAACATTGAAAGTTTAAATCCCAAATTATTTAAGCTTTAATAATATTTTTTAAGTTATGTTTATGCAAAAAGAAATAAAATCTTCAACTGGTCGATTGATGATATTTATAATTAAATGTTAACGAAATTTAATAGGATATTTTTTGTAAAAACTATTTATTTTGTAATAAAACACAAGAATTTTATTTTGACACATTATTATGATAAAAAATACCTACATTTAAGTGTAAGCTAGTATAGGGACATTAGTTGTGTTACAAAATTTTATATGGATCTGATTGAAGAATAGTCTTAAGAACTTAAGATAATAACAGAACGTTTTTTTATTAAATACTCATCCCATTTAGATAATATTATCTTTACATGTATGCAAACGTTAGATATACCTTTGTGGAATAAACAAAGTATTTATTCCATACTTAGTTGTACTGTTGGTTTACTGTAACTGCTAACAAAATGTAAACTTTAGACGACTTATTTTTAGTCTGTGTCTTGCTTAATCTTTGAAAAAGTACCTACTTAAAATACCAACTGAATGCAATGTTTTAACATTAAAAATATTTTTATCGCCATAAGATTCAGGTAAAGTCTCTAGAATAATAACCATTATTATGAGTACCAAAGAATCAATTCTTCAGAATCACGCATCCCTACCTGTACCTAGACATTGTTCTTACCAAAGATATAATTAAATGAATTAAAATGTTAATAACCGTATTTTATGTCCTTTCATTTATTATGTTACCTAAATTATATATTGTGAATTGGTGAACTTGACAATATGTCTTTGAACTTTTATGGACGATGTAGCTAACTTACACAACTCTTAGGCATGCAGGTTATTTCACGATTTTTTACTTCACCATTACAACTAATTATATTTAATGCTTAAAACGCGCAAACTTAAAAAAACCTCCTAATTTTATGAAGTCGGTTAAAATAGTAATTAATGCGTGCCACTAGATTTTATCCGGTCCTCTCAAATAAGAAATCTATCTATTCCTTAATCACTGGGCTGTCACCGCATACTTGAGTATTTGATATTAGTTTTAAGTTGATAGCTTTACGCGTCAGACATACAGACTGATGGACTACGAAGTGATCCTACAAGGTTTGCTAAAAACATCTGGCCCGAAATAACCCGATTTCGTCTCGATTGTTTTCGTTCAGAATGGTTGGGTTGCTTTACTTAAAGCAACATTATTTCGACATTCACTTCTTGTTATTCTTGCCTAGTTAACATTCTCGTTTTGAAAACTTCACATTTTTTATAAGTGGAATGTTTAAAGAAATACCACGAAAATAATGTCACAAACTATGAAAAACTTTGATATGCTTCATTCATTAAAAATTTAGGTAGTCTCAGGGCTTCTGGGAAATCACAACACTTCTAAAATTGAAAAAATCCAAAAGTAGCCTACGAATCTATAATGTAATAAGCGTATAGACTCAGAATCTCTTGAGCATTCAACTTTACAAGATACATAAAGTACAAAACTTTGTTTTAGATAATGCACGATAAAACTGCTGTTTTTTTTATTCTCATATTCTCAGTTCTCTAGCATAATTATTATATTGTATTGTCTTTTATAACAGTTTCATAAGTGCCTTTCATAACACATCCAATAATTTTTATCATTTTATTTGTAGTGCTGTGGTATGTACCTATAAAGTATAAAGATATAAGCTACTCGTAAGTCAACTAGAATGTAATATCTCCTATTTGTTGGCGAGAAATAAAAGTAATGAATAATATAGAAGAGATGTTTGCTTCCTCAAAGCCCTTTGATCTTCGTTCAAATATCTGTGAACGATATTGCTTGGTATGGCTACATTGATACCTAACAAATATTCATCAGAAGGTCCACTCTTTAACTCCGTAATCTAATTTATGTGTGTGCTAGGGTAAGTCCGGGGTAGTTGGCCATAGTTTTTTCTAAGCTCTATCAGAAATCAAATACTTATGTTTTCATAATTATATTTATTTTTTATTAAACTTTCACTAATAAACAATGATATTATAAACATAAAAGTAACAATTTTTTAGAGATCTCCTTATTAAAATAACTTTTTTTTAAAATCACAATTGGCCATCTCTCCCGAGGTGTCCGGGCGTGATGGCCACGGCATTAGAGGTATGATGGCCATAACTTAATTCTAGACTTACAATTACTTTTTGGTCTCATTTTTCACTTTTAAGTCTTCTTCTCTTCGCCACATCTGGAGCACATCGTTTCAAATGCAGTGCAGTGTTCGTGAACCCAAAATTGGCACACTGTACATTGAAGCCAATCTTCAATGAGAAGTGTTTCATAATAGTTTTCACCACAACCACGACAGTTGTCCTTTTCGTCCAAATTTCTTTTCTTGTTCTCATCTGACAATAATTTTAATGGAATATCATCACTATTATCAGATAGTCTTCGAATGGCTTTTCTTTTTACACATCGTCTAGTACTTTTTATTGTCTCTTCCTTTTCCTTCTTTATTTTGACACATTTTCTTACGTTTTCCTTTTTTAGACTTTTTTCTGCAGCATTTTTTCTAGTTTTGATGTGTTCTTCCGAAGTCAATAATGTTCCAACTTGCTTTGCTCGTTTACGCACTTCTATCAATTTTTGTGGAATAGGTGATATATCCTGTAATATTCGAGATGGCGTGTGATCTGGATCTTTACTGAACGAAGCCGCTTTCGGAGAGCTCGGGTGTGAAACATTAGCAGTCGTAGCAGTTTTTATGGAGACTTTTGATTTTGGAACGAGTTCAGGGCTATAGTTTGTATCACTTCTTGGTTCAATAATACAACCTGGTATAGGTTCACTTTCATTGTCTACAGCAGATGTACAGTGAGGAAGCACTTGTTTTAAAGAGGTATACGTTGAGTCACTTGTAGATTCTTGAATAAACGCATAATCTGGCACCGCTTCTGGGTTGAGCGGATACACTCCAGTTGCTTTAAATCCAGCAATTGCATTTTCCGACGATGCTGCTTTTCCCCAAGCCTTGCTAAATAAAGCTCCGAAAGAAAGCCTAGATATACGACGTCCTGGGTTTTGGATTAGCCAAAGTCTACACTGTTCATAAAAGTGATGTTTTAATGATTTAAAAACAGATCGATCTAAGGGCTGAAGATAATGAGAGGTGTGACTAGGCATTGATATCAAAATAATGTCATTCTGATTGGCATATTCCAACATTTCCACGGAATTACAATGGGTTGAGTGGCCGTCTAACAGAAGAACAACTTTTCCGGTTGGTTTCCTTGGAACAAAGTGTGTTTTTAACCATCCTAAAAATATTTCTGATGTTATGTACGCTGATTTTTGAGACATATATAATTTTGATCCTGGAGGCATCCCGTCTTCAAACTCGGGTTTTTTGTTTTTTCCTTTCATGATACAGGCAGGGGGCAAGAAAGTGCCTTCCGCATTGCAGCATGCTATAATGGTTATTGTCTCCCCCTTTTCAGTTGATGTCACTGTGGAAACCGTTTTAGAACCTTTTTCAGCAAGGACGTGGCCAGGACGGCTGTTTAACTGTAGACCAGATTCATCCATGTTAAATACGCAATTAGGAGGGAGTATCTCATTGTCTTGGATAAGAACGCTCTCAAGCAGTTGAAAATATGCATTAACTTCTGATCTATTCATGGCGTTGACTCTAGCCAAAGAAACTCCTTCTGACTTCCTTAATGTTATATCAGTATTTCTACTTAAGAACATCTGCAACCAATCATATCCAGCTTTCTGATTTTCTTTGTTGAATCTATGTTTTAATTTTAACTGTTCGGCTAATTCGTAAGCTATTTTTCTCACGTCATCCATCGTCAAAGGAAAGCCTTTAGCTTGCATTGTTTTAATATGAGCTACCAATTTCTTCTCGTTTTCTTCTCCAAATAAAGTTGTTGGTCCCATCGGTCCTTTTTTATCATTATTTTTCTTAATTCTTCTTTCTAATGTTTTTCTAGGTATTTGGTACTGGAGACCTGCCGCGCGTACGGATAATCCATCATTTTTCACAGCATTAATAGCTGCTTTTAGTGATTCTTCCGACCAGTTTCCTCTCACAGCCACTGCCTTTCTCTTGTATTTATTAGGCATCTAAAACAAATATAAATATAAATCAATTATTTGCAAAAAACATTATTTCTGAACCATAGCATCATGGCCATCATATGCCGACTGCAATTGGCCATCTCTCCTTTTTGTCCGGGAGAGATGGCCACAACGAAAACTAAAACAAGTCATGACACGAAACAAATAATTTGTAGGTTATAACATAACATCGTTCGTATACTTTGCAATAAATACAAATATCACCATTATCTTAAGAAACTAACACCACTAACGTGTAAAACAACTAACATCAAAAAAATATTTACGGTAGTTGAAACAAAAAACAAAGGATTTACTTACTTTTTCTTTTTTTTTCGCCAAATGTTTTGCCGTACCGTTGATCTCAAGCACGGCGCGCAGCGAACTAAACGCCAAACCGAGACATCTAGTGAACGAGACCATGAAATATTTCGATAGGCCATCTCTCCCATATGGCCATCTACCCCGGAATTACCCTATATTAGGCAAAAAGTGTACTGAGGAATTGTGTAAGACCAAGAGAAGTTAATAAGACAAAAGGTATTG
>DWQK01000824.1:0-18272 GCA_018231225.1 Noctuana stator
AATGTCAATGGCAAAAGCAAATTATGAAAGCAGTGACAAATTGTCAAATTGACATAACAAATCGAACTAGCACATGACATTGACATGCCTAGTGTTGTAGGTAGGATATAGGACAACCATGAGGCAGTACCACAGACTTAGATATAGTATATTTGTACTGGACATGAAATGATGCAATAAATAAATACACTCTTTGCATAAAATGCGTACCTATAATGCTTTGCACTGAGCAGGCAACATAGTTCCTGTGGCTTTGTTAGACGATGGTACGTACGTACCACTAAGTAATCTGTGGACGATGGCTATCAGTGACAAACTGAAATGAGTAAATCCATGTTTATACCTCATAAATCTATGTGTACAACACAGAAATGACAACTTCTTGTACAACCTAAGAAAACGACCAATGATACCATACCACTAGAACTGTTTGTCAATGTCAACCAAACCGTAAAACTAATCACTGACTCCAGAGCACAGAGTACTTTTGTATATATTTTCACTGACTGCCGCCATATTCAAATTGAACAAAACTCTAGCCAAAGATTTTACTAACTAGCTAGGTAGCTAGCAACTAATCTAATTTGTTGCAATATTTATTGATTTCATTATTTTTATCTAATATCTATATCTTAATTGTTTCTCCAATGACTCCAGTGATGCGAAATGCCTCCGATCCAATATTTTGATACTAATGTCGTTTGAAAATTATGAACTTAATTATCAATCATTTAGTGTAATTAATTATAGTGGTAATATTAATACTGTTAACATTCATCATGTGTAGCAGGATCGCGTATTAGCATGGTTGCATCATGACCGCTATACATCAAAGTGAAGAATTTTATCTAAAAGAAAAATCTCTTTAATAAAAAAAATTATTAAGTTTTACATAATATATTATTACATGCACAATGCAACTTTACTGGTACCTATGTACTGGTATAATATAAACTGGAATAGTACATTA
The DNA here is from genome assembly GCA_018231225.1 of Noctuana stator. NCBI lineage: Eukaryota > Metazoa > Arthropoda > Insecta > Lepidoptera > Hesperiidae > Noctuana > Noctuana stator. The sequence continues at coordinate 971 of DWQK01000824.1, forward strand.
TGTAGGCATTTCGTTTATAATAATATGGGTATTCAAAGTGCAATTGTTATTCTATAAAGAGAAAGTTGCAGCTGTATTATTTTATCATTTCATTGATTTATTATGCTTATACTTATTTTTTTATCAGTACCTACATTATGCAAAATAAATTATAAATAACATGATGTACAGACTTTGAAATAATTTCTTTTCTATGTGAAATATAGATTCTATATTTTTTATTTATACCTACATTAAGTAATTTTTAAAATTTTATATTTGATAACCATAATTAAACATGAACGCTTCAACAATATTAAATATAAGTAAAAAGTACATTTGTAATCGTTTCAATTTGGCGCGCAATCAAAGTGAAGTGAAATATATTATGGTTGAATATCAAAATGAAAATAGTGAAATAATGTCAAGTAAATTTTATTGACTTCCTTTTACGATAAGCGTATTATGAACATTCAAAATATATTTGAACCCTAACCAATAAATATAGCAACATTACAACAGCTGTTTTGCAACAATGAGGAATAGTGTTGTATTATTTTATTAACTGTAATAGCTGTTATTATAAACTGTTGTCTGTCATCCAGTGTTGTTATTCATTGTGACTAAATAACGTGTTACATTACATTACCTGTTGTTGTAATTACTACAACCACACATATCTGTTACAAAATATCACATTTCACTCTGATTAGGTACCAATAAATTTATCTATCAGGTTAGAAGGGCAAGTTTTACACATGTATATCACTTATTTTTATAATAATTTATAGCAGAATACAGGTCATTACTACATAATAATAATGTTAATTAACATGTACTTTTTGTTCTAATTACAATGGATAAGATGTTGCCTCTAGTAATTTCATTATTAGAATAACTCTGGATTTTTGTATTATAAGTGTTTCATTACCTTTAAAGTATATATAGATAATACTTGAAAGCTACAACATTTTTCATAAAATATAAGTGCCTACGCTCTCACTACGACCAGCCTTGTTATCACTCTTTATTTATCAAATTCGTTCATTCGTACAGTTTTTAAGCCGATGGCAACAACATCAGCAGATAAGAACAAAGGTATTTTACGTTTTTTTTCTCGGAATGATTTATATATCCAGAGATAATCCTCATATCTAACGAAGCCCTTCTTCAGCAACAAAATGACTGACCAACAATCCCTCAGTTCATGATATATCTATTTGAATTGTAACAGTAAAAAAACTAACAATAGTTATTCGAGACAGTTAATGACTGGGAAAAAGGGAAATTATATAAAGTTCAAATCTAGTACAAGAACATTTCAGTGAAAGACTGAATTTCATTTAAATCTTTGCTTAAAACAATAACTTCTAGAAACTTTATAAACGTTAGACTTTAAACTTTCACATTGAATTTAAAAGATGGATGTTAAAGTTTAGTACATAAAAATACAATCAACAAATTTTATCATAATAAAATAAAAATTATTTTGAGGAACACATTTCAATATTCATAAAATACGTTATAAAAAGTTTTAAAACACAAAAATCACAACAATATGGAAAGTTTACACACTAAACAAAAATAATTTAGAAATGTATTTAAAAGCTACAAAAATGTAATACATTTTGTAAAAAGATAATATTATTATTATGCTGATAAGATAATCTTAGACAAAATCTAAGCCGATGACAATTGAAAAGTAGCTTACATTCTAAGGAAAAAATTGATGTACGATTTCTTGATAATTAACGGTAAATTTTTCATGTATTTAAATAATTAAATGTGTATGAAACATGTATAAACAAACTTTGCTATTATTATTTAAACATAAAGCATAGATGTTATCTGCGCGTGCGTATGTATTTAAGAGCACTTTGCCTTTAACTTTCAAATAAGTATGCTTAGAATAATTATATATGCATTGGTGTAACGTCTACCTAATAATGTTTACAAAAATTATTTACTATTGACTCATTTAGTAAAGAGTAGGGCAGTATAATTAAAACGAAAATTTCAGTGTCACGTTTATATTGTTTAATATTGAGTGTAAGACAAGCAATTTTTTCCTTAGATAAAATATTTCATGTTGATATAATGTAATTCGATTACAATTCTGAGTAAATATAGCAAAATCTTTCTTAGGAAAAAGTAAGCTTATAAGCTACAGTTAGTACTTATATAATAATTATTTTTTACTTATGTACACCATTTACTGGTTTTTCATTTTTGCCATTTTCAATGACGGTTTTCTCTTCAATTAAACTAAGCGAAGACACTGATATATCATCTTCATCTGTAAAGTGAAATTGCATATCTATACTAATAATATAAAGCTAAAGAGTTTGTTTGTTTGATCGCGCTAATCTCAGGAACTACTGGATCGATTTGAGAAATTATTTTTATATATGATAGCTACATTCATGAGGAAAGCTATAGGCTATCAAGCGTTACGTTGCAATACTTGACGCGGGTGAAATTGCGTGGCGCAGCTAGTTTGATATGAAGTTTCAAGACACTTTTTGTGTTACTGAAATATTGGATGTGTTCTAACGGCTATATGGCCAAGTCTGTTTTACGTATTTGTAATCCATCAAGATAACGAACTATCGTATCCAAGTGAATCATGCCATTTTCCGATTACTTTTAATGGTGTAATTATGTTATTTAATTGTCTTTTTTTATATTTCCTTACACTAGTCATATTAAATATTCATTTGGAGTTACCAATAACTATTATAAGAAATAGTGGTTTACATCTGGTAAGACACTAAAATATTATGTAGAATTTACCGCGAAAGCCAATAGCTAGTTTAATATAAAATTAATATTTTTAATATAGAATTAAGATGACTTATAAGTTTTATATTTATAAGCTGTGAACATGCAAGCGCGAAATTTGGTATTGCATCTTTATGATTAACTGGCTATGCTTAAAGTGATTTAAAAAACTAACAATTTAGGTTATGTTCTAGTTTATTATGCTGAGTCAATAGGATAGGTCAATTTAGAATTGAAGAAATCAGGTAAATATAAAGATAATACAATACAATAATTATATATATACATAATTATATTGTATTATACTAATATAAAATTATTGTTGGACTTACCAGAACTAACATCCGACTGATTCCTGGGACTAAGGCGACATCCTTTAGATAAATAGTTTTTCAGTTTTCCGATAGACGCAAGTATTAATCTGTAAACGATGAATAATATTATAACTTATATTATGTATTAATAATTAATTACATTCCATTAAAAACTATTAAAAAAAAATCTTTTTTTTAAGTGCATGTTTTTTTAGTTTTTCAAACAATAATCTACAAAAAAAAACACGGGATCGGAAAAATTGCTTTACAGTACAAAAGGGTGTGGCAGTGGTAGTACCGGGTGAGCCAACTACATATTTTTAAAATGTTTAATAAAAATATTAAAAATCATAAGTCTCACCCTAAGAAAGGCGGGCTGGGCGACAGAGGGCGTGACAGATACTCGGGATGGAACTGCACGGTGACGTAGTAAGGGTGTGAGTCGACAATCGCCACCTCCATGCGCGTGCCACTCTCGTCTTTACCCACGAAGCGGAGCCCCGCTGCCTCCAGCTGCTCGATGTACTCTGGATTCACCTCGTACCGATGTCTGTGGCGCTCTTCTATCGTATTCTTTTTGTATAATTGAGCTGTCAAGGATTTTATAATAATGTATTATCATTAAGATATTCCATCACAAGACAAATCAATATAACAAAACGACGGAAAACTCGAACCACTGTGGCAGAAGGGTCCTACAATATAATTTGTCACCTTTTTAATTTCTTTCTAGACCCGATTCTGAAGCCAACATGGACAAAATTGAGAGCAACTACTAATTATTAAACAAATGTATTTTTCTTTCATTATAAAATAATAAATGGTTATTATTTTATAAAAGAACAATGGATTGGCGATAAATTAGTAATGTATTGTAATAAGCCTTGAAATTTGTTACATTCATTTATATCAACTTAAATTAAAGCATATTAACATTATTAACAGTACCTGCACAAATAAATAATGAATTGATATAATTGACTGAAGGTTTTAATGTATGTATAAATAATATTGTTTCATTGTAATAAAATGTCTTACACAATCAATTTATTACCACACCAATCTGTGTACTTACTACATTGATATACTAAAAATCCTAGATTCATAGTCCCATACAAAATATGTTTAAATGTGTCCTCAGTATAGCCACAATACAGCACAGAATTTAGTCTTTTAATTGCATTTACATTTTAGGTGCATATTTTTGAAGGAACACTTTGCCCAATCACATCAAGCCACTTTCCCCAAGCGAAACACAATAACTTGCTACAAGCTTTAAAAAGGTTTATGAGGGCATTCTTGGTTCTTTGAGACCTCCTTGGATGAACTGAATCATTTCTACTACCTATAAAGGATTAATAATTTTTTTTAAATAACTTTCTGTGTACACAAACTGTTTTAAATAACTTACCTACTATACTGGGTTCTAAGTAAGTTTTCCTTTTCCCAAGTCTCATTGTACCTCCTAAATTGCCAGGGTGATGTTCCGGCATGTCGATAACAAGCTTGTCTTCACACTGAGGATTCACTTCAGTTGAGTTAGCACCCTTTAGTCCCAAAACATTCCTCGAAAATTCAATTACAGCCGCTTGCAATCCTAAACATATGCCCAGCATTGGTTTTTGAGTTTCACGACACCATTGACAAGCTTCTATTTTACCTTCCATGCCTCTTTGACCAAATCCACCAGGCACTATTACTCCACTGGAAATATAGTAAAAATATTTAAAAAAAATTAAATGCATAAATCAATACCAATATGATATTTCACTTGATTTTGTGAATGAAATCATACAGTTTTATGAAAATCACTCAATACTTAAATTAGTAGCTTGGCCGCTGATTCGTCCCTCAGCGCTAATACTATGTTACTAATGAATGCTTCATGACCACATGAACAGGGACAAAAGTACAAAAAAATTTGGTTATGTTACATTTATCTTAACATCAATAATATACTTACTCGCTTTTACACAAATCTTGCCACGCCTTGTGATAACTTACTGGGTCATCTATTTTTGTTTGCTTTTCCAAATATACAGCTTCTATGTATGTCAAGTTCAACTTGCAACTGGCAGCAATACATGCATGTTGCAGTGCTTTAGTGACGCTTGCATAGCTGTCTTCTAATTTTGTGTACTTTCCAACAAGAGCAATATTCACTTCCCTACGTAGGTTGTCTACTCGCTTTGCCAAGTTTCTCCATTTCTGCATAAATCTAAAGAAATACAAAAAACAAATATAAATAAAAATATATCTCTTTAAGTAAAATTGTCTAATACAACATTATGAGGAATTATTACCGTGAAGGTCTTGGCATAGATATATTAAGCTGGAGTCTTTCATTTAGATATTGTACAACACCTTGTGCTTCCATAAGCAGGGGTACATGATATACTGAAGTTAAATCATGGATGCATATTACCTGTAACAAAAAGAGAATTATGTAATGTATTGTAAACATGCTTAGAAAATATATACGTAGAAAATAAATAGTTTGCAAGAATTTGACTACATAAACCATATATTTCTTTAATAATTGGAATACATTCCAATTTTCATAAGGTGGGGATAGCCCAGTGGTTAAGAATTAGGCCTCTTATTTGAGCAGACAGGGCCCAAAACTTAGCAGCATTCACCAATAACTTTTTCAAGTTATTGTAAACACATTGTAACATACATATTATTATTCTATTGAAATTCAATATACAAGATAATAAATTAACCTAGCTACATTGTTTTATTAAGTTGTCAGCTACATCATTGTTGCCAACATAAATTAATTATTCTTAATTAAATTAATTATAATAATAAATTAATTATTATTATAAATCTATACCTGTTCAGGTCCAACATGACAGAAGTTGGAAATTTTTTCTTTGACCGTCAGATTAATAGGCTTCTCTGACCTGCACAGTATAAGATCTGGAGACAGTCCCAGCCCACGTAGCTCTCTGACTGAAGACTGTGTTGGCTTTGTTTTAGGTTCTCCTGTTGATTTTGGCTGCAAAGAAATGGTCTATACAAACATGTCGGATACTCAACATTTTCATTTCACTTCCAAATATAATAATTTACTATAAAAGTAAAACCATACTTCATAATTTTTCAATTAAATATACACACATCAACAGAAACTAGGGACTTTATGCTGAATGCCTAAATCTGATATAGCTAAGTTATTTATATTACCAATTTCTACAATATTTGAATTGAAAGGCACCTGTACTCCTTTGCACGTTGCACGTTCAAAAAAAATTATTATGTTCATATTAAACATCAGCATTATATTTAAAGACTATAAATTGCTATAAATACTTACCATTGGAACTAAAGATACATGGGCGCAGCAGAAATTTTCTCTTTTCACACGAAATTGAAACTGTCTGAATGCCTCTACAAAGGACATTCCTTCAATATCTCCTATTGTACCACCAAGTTCAACTATGCATACTTTTGGAGGTGTATTCTCTGGTGTCACTGGAATATGTGCTACTCGTTGAACCCATTCTTGTATGGCATCAGTTATGTGGGGAATGACTAAAAAATTATATTGATTTTATCAAACAATTTTACATAACTAAGATAACTAAGGATAATCAAATTATTAATAGCTTAATAGGTATTATATTTCACAGAAAAGTGCATAATGGATGTGAATGGACCATTGATTCTAATAACTTAAAAAGATAACAATATACAATGACCAGTATTTAGGATATTTAGTTGCAAAATATATTTACAATGTACAGTCATGAAGGATGGTATTTTTAGAAAGTCATTTAGGTCACAGAATACTAAACAAGCTCAGTTTATACATTCTCTAAAACTAGTATTTAAAGTATATCAAATATTTAAATTATACACAAAATATAACTAATAATTAATAATTTTTTTAACATAATGTCCTAATATAATGACTGATAAAAAAATAATAAAGATTAGTTCTCACCCTGGACAGTCTTTCCAAGATAATCGCCTCGCCTTTCGCGTTCAATAACCTGTTGGTATATTTTGCCCGTTGTTATGTTATTGTCTCTATGAAGAGTTATGTCTAGGAAGCGTTCGTAATTCCCAAGATCAAGGTCAACCTCACCTCCGTCATCGAGTACGTAAACTTCACCTACAAATTAAAAATAGACAAAGCTTTTCACATAACTGTGCAGACCACGCGGACCAAATTAAATCCAGCCTTCATAAATCACTTACCGTGCTCGTAAGGCGAAAAGGTACCAGCATCAATATTGATGTACGGATCAATTTTTATAGAAGTCACATCAATGCCACAACTTTTTAAAATCGTGCCAAAAGAACTCGCAATAACACCCTTTCCTACGCCGCTTATTACTCCCCCAGTTACAAGTATATATTTCATGTCTGGCATTTTTATCAACTTCTCGCAATATAAGATATAACTATCACTATGTTTAGAACAATAATTAATCCGTAAAAAACGATTGACGATATAAATAATACTTTGATATCATATGTATCGTTAAATTATCCCAAACTTGTTTATTTGAATATTTTTAATGTGTTCCTCCCGTCAACATTTGCCAAACACAAAAAATCTTAAACTTATGCGCCGCACGCCATGTGCACATTGCGCATGCGCAAAATGTCAAAAACATGAACGAACGTCAAAACTACGTCAAAACGTAGATCAAAGCGTATAGACCTCTGTCTACGGTATAGATAAAGAAAAGAATAGATGAGAGAAGGTGAAACAGACACGTTCAAACGCAGTCCAAGTATACCTTTGTCTATGGTGATAGTTATAAAAACACTATATAAATATGTATAAAAGCTACTAGCGTAAAAAAGAGTCCGCCATGTGGACTCCGCGTATAAACACACCCGAAAAGTCATAATATATATAAGCGGTAAAAAAACTCCGAAACAAAAACTACGAGTGACGGTTTATTGAGCTTCCGTGCGAACGAGGTCTTAAGGTTGCTGACAGTGACAACGATGACAACCATGTTATTCTGTCTGTCTGTTGTAGTCCATGTTTTATGTTTGATATTGTTTGATAAGACCTACGTTTTTGACGTTCGTTTATTCATTGAAAAGATAATAACAATTATTTAATTAATAATGCCCAAGTATTACTGTGATTACTGTGACACATATTTAACCCACGACTCACCAAGTGTTAGAAAAACACACTGTACAGGCAGAAAGCATAAAGACAACGTAAAGTTTTACTACCAAAAATGGATGGAAGAACAAGCTCAGCACCTCATCGACGCTACCACGGCCGCTTTCAAAGCTGGAAAGATTGCACAAAATCCGTTTGGTAATAAGGGAGCAGCTATTCCACCGCCTTGGGATCCTTCTGTTATGGGACCGGGAGGGCCGAGGCCGCCTGTTCCAACGCCTGGTGGGCCGCCTGGCATGCTGCCACCGCCCACAATGGGTCCCGGAGGACCAATGGCACCGCCGATGATGATGGGACCGCATGGTCCCATGCCACCTATGATGGGAATGCGCCCGCCCATGATGGGTCCCCTAATGGGTCCAATGGGTCATATGGGACCTATGGGTCAAATGCGTCCTCCTTTAATGAATGGGCACCCTATGAACAAATAGTGCTGTGTCATGAGTTTGGTGTGTTTATTGACTTTTAAATAAATTTCTAAAGTATAAAAGAAATGGTGAATCTGATGAAAGTAAAGTACCTTAATGTATCTAGTTTTTGTACATTAAATAGATAAGTATATTAGATAAGTTTTTTCTTTATTCTTACACATTCATGTTACTTGTAATGGTATTCAATAATTCAGACTTGAAAGCCTATGAGGTATAGGTAATGTATAGGCCAATGGGTAATGTTGTTGAAAGGTGGACTATGGTCCAATCCCTTGTCATAATTATATGAAGGATGCCCCTGTGTTCAGCAGTAGGTTGGTTAATAATGCATTTATGACTACCTACTTCTTGAATATATTATGTATAATAAATACGACAATATGTTAGGTAAACAATAGATTAAATTAACTGTATGTGTGTAAAATAATACAAAGAAAACTTCAATATAAAAATAAATCAATTCCCTATAATAAGATTATCAATACCTATCTTTATGACATAATATATAGTGTGAATTCATATAGGTATAAAAAATTACAAGTACAACAAATAAGAAAATTCTGTAACCATTTCCATATAAAACATCAAATTTGACAGAAATGGTGTGCTTTCATCTAAGATCCAGAGGTGGAGCATTGTAGAGAATGTATTTTTAGGACTTGAATAAATAAAGGTAGCCATGGTAAAGGCTACTAAAACTGTTTAGTAGGTAAGAGGTACCTTTGTTATCATGACTCTGATAATCTCTTTTGTTTCATGTTTTAGTAATATATTAACTTTAAAATGATCGTTTTGATTTTACTGATCTCTCATATTCCATCACAAAGCAGTTGACCGTGTTTCTGGTTAAGAATTTTATCTTGAACCTGTTACAACTGAGGGTGGCATTATCGTTGGCCGAACCGAAAAGGTCACAACAGTGAGATCTCCGATTAACAACAATGCATTAACCATGGGCAATATTCCGTTTAACATCAGCGCTGCATTTCTCTTAGAGGATTCAATAGCATTTAGGCCCTTGAAAACAGTGAAGGATAGAGATATTTCAAGGGAGGAACATACAACAAGCCCATACAACTGTATGAATAGTGACGCGTACTGCTGTCGCATACCTCCAATTATAAATATACCCAGAAAAATGTAAGTGACAAATAAAGTAATTGGTCCGATGAGGGTGTGTGACATTCCTAAAGTTGGAGTAGCTCTCTCGTTGATGAAATCTGCAGTATTCACTACAAAACACAATACTCTAAGCTTAAGCGAACAGCGGTCAGCATTCATGGAATCCAAACTTTAAAACGGTAAATCGGTGTAATCCAGCTTCATAACAATTTGCAATTATTAAGTTTTTAATAATAAAAAGCACTCGTTTTATGTAATTCAAACTCAGTGATTTCTTGATGACATGATTTGACAAAAAATCTGTCATCATTCTTTTACGTTTTCCATAAGTTTCGTTGACAGATGATAAAAATAGACATGTTCTTAACTTAAAGGAAGAATAATTATTTATATTAGTTTTAGTTATGGTGAATTGCAATATAAAAGGCTGTAAGTATACCTAAGCCTTTGTAAAAACAAACTGTTGCCATCTCATACATGTACGCTGATGTGTGGTATATTTATATCATCTGTCCACTATAAGTTTATTCAGAAATAAGGAAACAAGTACCACGCAGTTTTACCAACCTATAATTCTATGCAATTATCTGAAGCACTGATGTATGTCCAATGTACCTTCTTTCTTGTTTTATAGATTATCACTTTGGTTTTCTTTTCAAGAGTGCATAGCAACAAATTATTATAACCATGGACATAAAAGAAGTATCCTGTGCCCAAGACGCTAACTCTTAAATTATTTATTACAGATTTGTGCCCAATGAATATGTAGGTACCTATATAATATACCTACCTATAAACATTTTTAAAAAGGAATAAGGTACTATTCCTTTTTAAAAATGTAAAAATGTAAAAACGATTATAAAAATGATACTCGACAATTTATTAATTAACACATTTAATTAAAATTGTATTCCAAATAACTTAAAAACTTTGAAAAATTCAAAACACTACTTACAAAGTACCTTCATGTACTGAATAAATACTTACACTAATTTGTAACTATCGAGTTTTAGACTAATATCATTACTTAAAAAATCAATATTGGCCCCATAAGAGCAGTTAGAAGAGAAAAACAAATATTGAGTTCAAAATACCATTGCCAAGAAAGTATCAAACACTGGTTTAATAAATTTGCGGATGCCAGCAAAAATGGCACTTCAAGCGAGAAAAGACTAGATTAAAGCTTCTATTAATTTAATTGTCTTAATATTAACACTTCATCATTTAATGAAAAGAATGTCTAAAGCACCGCTTAAATTTTAAGCATAATATTCTTCATCATAATGCTGTTTCCAATGTAGAAGGCGAAGTCTTTCCTCTTTCTGGAGAGATTTGATTTCTTGTAGTTCCAATATTAGCCGGAAGGCTTTTAAAGGAAGTGAATTTCGGAGATGCTTCTGGCGGGCTACTAAAAAATTCTGCGCGTTTTGCTTGTAATATTTCAGATCTTGACAACCCGTGAGATTTAGAACTTTCAGTTTCAAGTGGAAATACGCCTTGATCAACAGACTCAGGATAGTCGTTGTCAGCTTCTAAATTATGTTCGGTTATAGGTATTAAATTTCTACGGGCTCCAAAGTGTTGATTAGTAATAATAGGAACTGTTTTTGACGGTGGGTCAACAGAAGTTACATCATGTTTTTCTCCCGAACTATTAGAGTTTTCTTCTTCATTGTTTGCTTCAGGTATTGGCGACGATAATACGTCGGATCGGGGACTTGAAAATCGCCATTGAGATTTCGGTGACAACAATATTTTTGGAGTATTTTTATGCTCTTTTATAAGAGTACTTGTACGTCCAGGTGATGCCGGTGGATTGTTTGATTTTATGACTTTTCTGTTTGTATAAGTTTTCGGTGAACCGCTGAGGTCAAGTATGTTAACTTGTGATCTGTTTCCAACGGGTGTTGATGGATTTGGAGCCTTCTCTTTAGATAGTTTAAGTTGTTCTACGGCTGAAAGTTTGTTAGTTTTGCTTTGCGGATTCAGTGTATTCAGTTTTACACTGTGCTGTAATAAAAGTTTTTTGAAGTCGAGTCTTGATGTTTGGGAAATAGGGCCGAAACGATCGGCACAAGTAGTCTCAGATTTTTGGACACCAAATGTTCCATGAGTACTTGATGACGGTCTGTCCATAGGAGACCAGCTCCCTCTAGTTTTAGGATCTCCGAAGTATCCCGTTTCTGGTTGTCTTTTATTGTATAAAGACGTTTCTGAGCTTACTGGTGACAGACTTATTGAAGATAAAGCTGGTGACTCGGCTCTTTCCTGTGGTTCCTTTATATTTAACTTCTTTTTACTTTTATGAATAACTGCATATAGCTCTTCGTTAGTCATCGTTGATTTGACCGGGGATAATAATTTGGAGCTGAGATCAATCATGTTATCCTTATTTGTGGGAGTTGAAGATTTGAAAGAGGCAGACGCTCGTGGATCTATAGGCGATATCCTTATCGATTCTTCATTTTTAGTAGTAGGCATTGGCTGTTTATCAGTTGGCATATAACAATCTTTAACAACACTTCTGATAGGATAGTTAGGAATTCTTTGATTTGAAACAACTGCTTTAGGCCCATTTGTGTCAAACGACGCTCTCTTTGGAAGTGTCCAATATTTTTGTATTTCTGTGTTTGAATTATATGGTGAATTTTCATAGTCGATTACACCGTGTCTTCCACGTAAGTGAGCCGTATGATATCGATGGAGGGTAGGATTAATTGCATTCAGGTCGATAGCTGGATTTGACTTGACTTGATTTTCTAAATTTTTATTTTGTTGTATATTGATGTAGAGTTTGTCAGCGCCGGAATGTCGATGGCCTGAAAATTTAAAAAAGAAATACTTTAAATCTCCAAATCTGATATGATTTACCGAAATGTTAATGATTGTATCCCAATCCTACTTTAAATGCCTGTATCTGTTTTTCAAATAATATATGTATGTAAGTGACGACTGGTACCTATGCTTTCGCTCTATATAATGTATATTATTAATAAATTTACGTTTAACCTTTGTAAAAATCTTATAAAATTGTGAAGAAGACAGAGGTAGTGATCGTTTTGTTTGGTATTCTAAGAACAAAATATTCTAATTGTCTTATACATTAAAGTATGAATGGACGAAAGGTACCTATAAATTTCTGATTTTATTACAATTGTCGCTACATTTCTTTTACAAAGGTTAAAAATATTAACGTATTATAGATATTGATAATAATTAGGTAGGTACATAAATAATCATATGTAATTAAATACTAAATGAAGCATATAGCCTGGTAAATATTGGTTGCAAGGCTAACTTAAAAATTAAGATCTATAAATACTGTGCTGTAATTGCAGCAGTGCAATGTTAAGTTTATTTATAAAACGCTTTATGTCATACATAGTTAGAAGTACATAATACATTGAAGGTCTAAGTGCATGGCATTATATTCACAAACAGGTCAATTAGTCGTGACAAGTACCTATTTTATGCAGGTACATACACAGTTATACCTAACGTTAGTACAAAATTTAAGACTAAAACGAAATACGTCCCACAGTCATTTCCAGCTTCATTTTGTTCTTTTATTAAAATGCCTACTTGTAGTTATAAGCGTAGTTCGTTTTAGTTTAGATGCAACTTTGTTAGTAATGGATAAATATTTAAAAATTTAGTTCATTATTAGTTCAAAAATTTACGTGCATAAATCTTAATGCATGCTTATAAGCAATAAAAACTTTACCTTCAAAGAACTTCGCGTTAACAAAGTCGCAACCATTGGAAGCATCCTTGATCACCGTGCAAAGCGGTGTTTGATAAGTTCATGAGTGTTTATAGGAACTCTTTAAGGCTTAAAGTCATAAAAGGAAGTACCTATTCACATTGAACCTTGTGACGATTAAAAAGAAAGTTATTTCCATCAGTTATTAGTGATGTTATATTTGTGGTCATCGAGATTGATGTTTTCACTTGTAAGTCATAACAGTGTGGTTTAGTACCTAATGATTCCCAAAAATTATGTTGTATTTACACGGCGTCATTTAACACAATAGGTATTTTGATTCGAGAAATGAGTTCTGTTGCGTAAAATGTAAGGTCTAAACTCTTACTTTGTTTAAAGTTATCAAGTATTTCTAAGTAATTCAGACTTAGATTAAATATACAGGTACATAATACATTTATGTGTTAACAGAACTTCTTTCTTCATTTTTTAATTTGGTGCAAAGTAGTAATGAGTAAAGGTGAGGGTGAGATTCGATGGAGTGACAAAATGAAATAAGTGCGTTAATTCACAAAATATCTATTATAATATTATTTACAACACACAGAAAGGACACGAGAATATCACACCATGCACTCACACACGAAAACAAACCAAACTGAAGCTGTGCACTGTGCACGCGGCGGTGATGGAAGCCACCATGCATTATTCCGTCATACAAAAACATTGTAAATAAAGTTTTAATTCCATGTATATATTACGAATTATATGTGTAAATTAATACTAAAATTGTGAAATTAATAATACCTTATACCGTAGTAAACAATTATTTATCACAGAAGTAAGTAAAGTATATGAGGAAGACGATTCTAGATAAACATTAGTTATTGGACGGATGAGTTCCAAATAAAAAAGTAAAAAAGAAACTATTTTAAGTACTAACAACAGTAATAGTAGAAATTTTATAAACTTAGAAATGTTTGAATTCCTAATTAACTAAGATAAGCGTATTATAGTATAAATAGGTAACAAAAATACAATAAGTGCACGTTTCTATCTGTTTACCAAATTTCAGTGCCATGATCAGAATCAGATAGCGATAGAATTCTGGCTCTATGCATAGAACTATCAATAGGTACAGTGACTTTAGTGGGCGAAAGAGGAAATCCAGATGGTGAATGTATGATACAAATATCATCTGGTTCAGAGTCTAATATAGCAGTTAAAACATCCAAGGAATTATCTCTGTTGTCTGGTATAAATGCTACAGAGTTTCGTTTTGGTACTGGAGTCGTCAACGGACTCAGCGTCAAAGCAGATAGCTCGGCTACGAATTTGTCTTCCACAAATGTACTACTATCGTTTCTACATTCGCACGATGTGAAATCGTCGAATAGGCTACGGTGACTAAGTTTAGGAGATACAGTTGCTGGATAATTAATTTCTTCCCTGAGCAATTCTGCCGTTATTTCGGCTTGTATCATTTCAAATGAACTACCTTTTTTAGCATTTGTACCAAAACTATCTAATTTAAGAAATTTTTTAATGGGCATTAATGGAGAATTGGCAAGCTTGTAGCTATCACTTCGCTTAATTTTATTGACTTGGGTTTTTTCATTTACATCAGCAACAGTATTTGTACTATCTAATATTTCCCCTTTTAGTTCTGTATTATTCTTATTTATAAACATTTTCATAACTTCAGCCACTTTCTTATTTCCTAATTTAATAAAATCATGTTGACATTTATTTCTTAACATAATGGGTGTTTGAAAGTTAGGAACAAATGGAATTATGCTTTCATGGACACTTAAAGTTAAATCGTTATTATCTGGACTATTATTGATTACATCGTTTATAGTGGACGTTGTGTGAATATGTGTCTTACCTGTTGTATCATCTTTCGATGGAGATAAGCTGACACCCTCCGCATCTTGTATATTTACATATGCACCCGTCCTTGTAATAGCTTCTACAATTCGCGGTAAATCGTAATTATTTTTTGTAGTAGATGTGGGTAAACTATTTGGTATATTCGAGGCTTCAGTGACGGGTGTTGCCGTTATGATCATACTTGGTTTTGGAGGCGGTAGAGTTACAAATTCAGTAGTTACAGGACCGTGAGGTTCTATTGGAGCTTTTATTATCATTTTGCCTAACTGTGGTGATGTGGGCTTACTAAGCGGCAAAGCTGGTTCGAAAGGGAAATCAGTTTCATCAGTAATTTGTACAACCGCAGCATTTTCTCGTTGAATTACGGTAGTAGTAGGGCAAATTTCTTGAACAAATGGACCAGGTTCAAAAGTGGTATGCGCCCCTTTTCTTCTTTTTAATGTGTCCGATGAATATATGACTTGTCCTTGAGAATCTAATGTAACCTTTGCTCCTTTTCTTTGTAATTCTTCAAGAGCCACCGAAGATTTTTCTTCCAATCCATGCTCTAAGTAATCTCTGCTATCGTTTAGACAGTTAGGTAATTCATTCAAAGACACGTATTCTGTTTCAGGTAGTTTACCAGATAAAACTGTTTGCAAATTTTTTCTAACAATATCGTTATTCGCATAAGAACCTCTATTCAAATTAACTTTTTGATTATTATTCCTAACATCGGCAATTGTTACGTAGTCTCCATTATCATAAAAATCTTCAACTGTTTCAGGTTCTTTTGAGATAGGAGATTTTTTGCTCGATAATTTGTGAGGCAGAACTCCCTTTAATTTGCACATTAAACTATTAAAAGGTTGTAGAGAGGTTTTCAATTGGCTTTGATGTTACCATTTGACTTGGGAACATCATTTACTTTAACTTCTTTCTGTTTTTCTTCCATAGGTAATTCTAATTTCGGTCGTATAGATGTTTTCATCTTGTGGTCAGATAATTTTTCAGCATCATGTTTCTTTACAATCTCAGAATCTTTGTTACTGTTTTCACTCTCGTCATCAGAATTAGTTGGTGTAATGACACACATTGACGGGATCCTGGAACTGTTTATAATTGTTTTGTATCTCAATCGTTCAATTCGATCAGTGCCTTCGAGATCAGATGACTCTGAATAGTCCTGTTCTGAAAGACTATTTTTCCCATGAGCACTGGACACAGAATCTTCGATTGGAGAACTAGAAGTGTTATGACCTGAGTCTGGAGAGCTAGTACCGGTACTTTTTTTTGCACTTTCCAGTTCTGTTTCAGTATGAACTTCAGCTACAGCTGTTATTTCCCTGTGATTGCCAACGTTCTTCGTTATAGTTATTGTTGAAGAGGAGCCTTCACGAATTTCGGGTGAGGATTGGTTGTACATTTGTTTCTCAGGGTACTGACGGGCTGGATTATACCTTAGGCTACTGAATGGAGATCGATTGTATGAAGAACTTGAACTTCTATCTAAGCTAGCATTTGCGCTGTGAATGTTATTGCCTCTGCTTCTGTTGATTTTTGTTAAAGAACTTTTACGTTCTGGAACTGTAGGACCGATTACAAGTGATCTGTCACTTCCAGCTGCCATTAGAGTTGTACATACAGTCCCAGCAGAACTTGTAGTTGTGCTAGTAGATCCTTTACCAAACAATTCATATTCATTCTCAGCTGTTAAATTTTGACTATTAGATGAACTTGATAGAGCGGTGCTTGTATGTAATGGAGTGCACGGTGATACTTCTTCTTCCTTTAAAGTTTTTAAGCCAGAATCCATATGGAATGATGTATAGTAACCTTCTGTGTCGCAAGAGAACTCCGAGCTAGTTTCTAAATCTTCATGAAGATCATGAATTATATCGGGTGTGAGGGTGCCTTCACTTGTAACGCTTCCAGAACC
>DWQK01000825.1:0-18258 GCA_018231225.1 Noctuana stator
TAAGGATATTTTCTATTATACAATTTATACATGATTATGTGTGGCACATGGTGTTTATATGTATATGTAGTATATGTTGTAATTTATAAAAGTTACCTACATCATTTGAATTTTCTCCAGTTACAATTCGTTAGTGTTGTCAACCGATTTTATTAATTGGGTTAAATTTCCTGAATCAATCGGCCCGTACCACAAATTGTATCAGTCGTATTATTTAAAGGATTTAATTGAACCAAATGTCGTAATTAGTGCTACGTATTTGTTTTGAATAAACAAAAATAATGGAAAAAGTTCAAATGTTTCTAGTCTTCGTAACTATCTATTGAAAAACATGAAGAATGTCTTCAATATAAAATTTATTTGCACATATTATGTTTGCCCCTTTCACTCTTTCTTACGAATTAAATAACTAATCAAGTATTTTATTTGATAAACATCTCTGGGTAACATAAAGGTATGGTATACTAAAGGCATGGTTTTACGTAGAAACTTTCGACAAAGCTTCTTTCTTCATGTAGTTAGTTGACCATATAAAATTATCTGTCTATAGGTAGGTACTTAGTTCATTTCAATAGAGTTTGGTAATCATGTGAAGTAAGATATATCTCATTTACATTGACTCTGAATGCTTATGTAACTCGTAATTATGTGAATAATATTTATATATATTTCTATTGAGCACTATGTTATTATAGCACTTATGTTATTATACTTATTTCATGAGTACCTAACATTAGCGAGTTTACCATTAAATGTGACTACAATAAAAAGATAACAAAAATACTAAATCAATTGCCAGATTCTATTTAAATGGAAATTAGATACTTCGGTTTGAGAATTTTTATTGTTATCTATCTATTCGCGTTATAATTTACAGCGCCTAATTATGGAGGTACTCATTATGAGTCCTAATTTCATAACGTCCAACAAAACTTTCCCAGTAGTTTAACTATGCCTTGTATAGCAAATATTTTTCCTTTTTCAATGAGTTTTATAAGAAACATTATTTCTAAAAATCTATAGAAAATTAATATTTTATTGTCTTGCATTAATGTCTGCGATTGCGACATGAAATAAAAGTGGAATTCATTCAGGGGGTATCAAAATTTATTGGATCTTTCACTTATGTACGTACCTACATAATAAATAATGTTAGCATTTTTAGATTTTAACACATTTGCCAGTATGTCGCCGATGATACCATAATGAATAAGTATTATTAAGTAGAGCTATTAAATTAATTATTTAATTTTCTTTGAAATGTTTTTGTTCTTTAAATTTAGCTAGAAGTCTAGTGTTTTTATTTTTATGTGAAGTAGTCGGTGGTTGATGTCTATACTTATGCTTTTTACTACGTGTGTAAATTCTGCTTGTGGTTTGACTGTTCGCTATGTGATTACAGGATTCCCTCCAGGCAATTTTTCAAGATTTCAAAGATGAGGAAATGGACGACTACTATAGAATGTTTTCACAGTCGAATCTTCTGGCACCAATGCTAAATTGCCACTGTCAGCACGTCCGCACCGTCATTCACGAAGGCGATTTGAGGTTCAAGGATCGCAATAAGGAGGCAAGACAACCAATTTTGTATTGACAGCTAGCGCGTTGCTGGCGCAGTCTGTCGCGTATGCTATCTACAATTTTTAGTGTACACTTAAAAAATCGGTGAACATACTGATACAAAACTTCTATAATGTTTTATAAAACATTGCAACTAAATTTGCTATAATAATATGGATTAAAGTTGTTTGTTTTAATTCCTAAAGCGAGTACTTAAGTTATTAGAATATATATTAATACATATAGAGAAGCTTGTTTGATATAATGTTAATTGCTGTTGCAAGTATATATAAATACATATTATAGGGTATATAATATATATTTTTGTGTTGATAAAAAACAATACGAGTTTACGTTTTTAAGATACTGTAGGTTTAGATTACAAAATCACCCAGATCTTAAAGACACCCTTATGGGCAAAAGATGTACCTACGTGTATTGTATGTATGTATTAATAAATTATTGAATATTAGGTATGTTAGAGCAACGCGAAAATATTTGCTAGAGCGCTTGCTATGATTATGGAAATGCGCGAACAATTAGTGCTTGTGAAACTACGAGCATATATTTGTGGAAAGTTAGTTAGACTAGTTAGTTCTTTTTAAACTAAAGATTTTTTCAAAGTGGAGAATTATTTAGAACATTTTAATATTTGACCACCTCTCAGATAAGTGTCTACTTAGACAACATTAATGCAGCAAAATAAATAATAAGTACCATTATGTAATAGAAAAAAAATAATTAATTTAAATAATAAAATTGTGATATGATCTGCAAGAAAATGCTGTCAGGATTTATCAATGTTGTTTTAGGGTTCGTTCTTAGGAAAAGCCATTTCGAAAAGAAACGCTATAAGCTGACTTATTTTGAACCCAGACCTTCGAAGTGTTAATTTACTCGTAGAGCTTATACATTTTCAATTTTTCATATGATATGACGTGGAATGAAATCCGGACAAAAACATTTAACTTTGACGGATGTTGAAATTGGAACTAGAGCTTTTTTTAGTTTCATGAAACCAAATTTAGTAGTAAAGGCATTTCTATAGGTAGATGTAAGTTTAAATACTCAATATACTATACATATCGTTATTAATATATTTATAAAACGAATGTTGCAAATTTACTAGTTATGCTTATAGCATTTGAACCAGGTCGTACGAACTAATTCATAAATATTCTCTGATAAGTTATACTGTAGTTTTATCTTAAATATTGTATATACGTATTCAAAATTATATACAACTATGTTTTTAGATATAGTTAATTTTCTTACAGATTGAAGTCAGAGCTATCCTATTTACCGATATGCTCTTAATCTGCAAAAAGCAGTCCAAAGGCAGTCCTTATCAATACAAGATGATTAGGTAATGTTTAGTTAGTTTGACAACGCAAGCATACAAAATGTGCTGTGCGCAAATATTGATATAAAATGTTCATTGATTGTAAAACGTATCTTTGCAACTGATTTTACTAAGTTCTCAATTGTTTTAATTAGGCCCAAGTACATGATAGACAAATTAGTAGACTTCCCCAAATATGGTATCCGAAACAACAATGTGGAGGTGACATATATACTCATCGTTGTAGTCGACGACTTCGGCTCATGTACCACATGCTTCACTTTGTCTGAATCGTCCAAAGATGCAAACGGTTCAGAAACATTGAAGGTAAATATTTTCAGGTATCATGAACTTCAGTGTACTTCAGTTTCAGTGTACTGTATATCTTTATAAACACAATAAATTTTTCAGTTATGGGAACAAAAAATAAAAGAGGCCCAGTACACATATAATCTGTCTGTATGGGTGAATTGCAATCCATCATATCATATCAGTGAATTAGACCAAGACTTGGCTTCTGAGTACGGTAGCAGCGCTGCCAGGCAGGTTAGTTGAGTAATGCAATACTTTTCCGTTGTAGTGCTCGATTTGATGATAGTCGTAGTCCTAAGTTTTTAGAATTGATAACTAAGTATTTTACTAAGCAGAGGGAATTAAGTCACGAAGAATACAATATAGAGCGCGAGGCTAAGGAAACAGTGGCTACTATGCTATATCGAATGTGCAGCCCTCCCCCTGACCTCTCGCAATCGCAATCTCACCTTTCAATTCCTTCCGATATAGGTATGTTTTTGTCACTTATGCTTCATCATATCGTAGTATATCTTAAGATATCTAACCTTGCGCATCAGCTTATATAATATTACAGTGTAGCTATGATTATAATTTTAAATCTTCAGATAAATGCTTCACGGCTTTCTGATTGTAAACTAATTTAGACATCAAATTCAATTGATTATTACCGATTACTTACCTATATACCTATGCAATTTTAATGTTATTCTGACCATTTTTAGTCAATGTGAGTGTTACAGGTTTGGAATCATTATCCACACCTCCAAGAAGAAAAGTACCCGGGATAGATGTTTTAAGAAATAGGTGGAAACGTCCTACTGGTCGTAGCTCGAGGAGCTCGAGAATGTCCAGTTTTAACAAATCCACGAGGTAAAATTTTCTTTCTTTTCTGTTCTTCGTCATGCCACACCATTTTAAATCATCAACGTCACCTTGGTTTGCAGAGACGCAATGTACACATAAAATATACATAATATGTAAGTGGATTCTTACCCACTCAAAGTTTACCGACACCGACTTACTTACATTAGCGAAAAATTTGAAGTTGCCAAATTACTTAACTTTTTTTTAAATTTAAATACACAGCGCAGCATCTTACGATGAATGCCAACTTGGAAGCGAAAAGCACTTATATAGGGCAGGAAGTTCAGTAGAGCATCCGCTTCCTCCCTCTTACGCCGATGACGGTAAATGTATTTTACTATTTTACACTTAATAACTTTTACTCGGAAACTAAGTTAAAGTGTCATCTTCCTTTCTAGTAAGTTTCAGTTTTAAAGACACATTTCGTTTGCAAAAATTACTTTATATTTAGATAGAGTAAAATGAGCTCTACTTATTTTTGTTCTACTTTTCAAAAAATAATTAAGCCGTCTAAAGCTGATGATAATGATAAACAAAACAACCTACTATATACTTTATATTTCTCGATATTTTATTAACACGTCAGAGATAAATCACGCTACGTCTGATTCCTTTTATTACTTTTCAATTTGTTATTGAATGGTAATAGGTTTTGGCTTGTAGACATTTTTTTTCTTTCAGGATCTTCATCGATAACTGTAAATGTAATGAAAGAAAGTGAAAGTGAATCGGAAGTTGACCAAAGCACAAACCCCACGGTAATTATTAAACGTGAAAATATTTCTATATTTCATGAGGGGACGGAAGGATTTACTGGTGATAAATTGTCAATTAACTTATACCTATGTTGTATCTATCGTTTTGTCAATGATACTTTTCAAATTAGTAAATTCGCTTTTTACGATTAAATAACATTTTTTTCTGATGTTGCAATAATACGCTCTACTCGTATATCACATAATTAATTATATGAGTACTTATATGTGGACAATTGACAATTCGAGTTACTTTTTAACAGGCTTTATATGTACCTATTTACCTAATCACTTGCAGGTTTGTATGTTTAATATATTATATTATGGTATTTTATTCACTGCATGTGGTGTTTGTGCACTAACTTACATAGATTTATTATGCGAAACTATTTTAGCTTTTTATGTTTTCACACAAATTTCATATTCTGTCTATAAACGATGTATTTTTGTGTCTTGCAGTTAACTTAAACATAATAATTTTAATTTAACTTTCAACACCGACTAATTTTGTAAATTATCAATGTGTACACGTATATAATATTTTATTGTAGTGTAGGTATGTATATCGAATGATGGATTCGAATGATTGGAATTCCGATTTATGAATTTTTCTATTAAAAACTAATTAATATTTTCTGTTTATAAACTGCTAGTAAATAAGCTATTTTATCTATAATACTAAATATTACTTAATACAAATTTTAATTGTAGGTAATTTTGTAAAGGTTCTTTGAACTGAAGAAACTGCGTTATATTTCATTGCAATTAGATAGATTTAATAAGTTTTTGTAGCTGTAAATTGTTATTCAATAGATTGATATAATAAATAAGCATTTGTATATAAATAAGGTTATTAATATGTGTACCTATTGTTATCAATGTTTCATATATTATACTTACATTATTAAGTTGTAAGCGAATTTTATCTGTAAATGCAGTAGCAACTAATTATACATTTAGTAGATATCTATTTACATTGATTTAAAGGAGAGTACTCAAAATGTATGACAGATCATCCAGAACTGCATCAAGTCCAAACTTACCTACCCATGTTATTCAGTTTATAAATAACATATTATTATTAGCTCCATGTAATTATTTATAAATTATAACGGCGGTTTACAGGGTACATAAAAAACTTCATATAGATAATAAATACTTCGGTTCTTTCCTTGAGTACCTACCTACTTGAAATGAAAGTAAATTAAGATTTAACTTTTTTTTAATCCCTGTTTGTCGTTGACTCGTTGTTTAAAATATACATTCGTGCTTTGAGGGGTAAATAAAAACAATAATTTTAACACTTTCGCACTGTGTCATGGTGCAGGAAAAATCTAGCCTTAAAAATAGGCATTCTTCTTTACTATAAAAGTCTCTTTGGAAAACGTTCTTAGCGAATAATTCCTTGTTATTGAATGTAATAATACTTATTCAATTATTGTACATACTGTAAATATACTAATATGAAATTAGTTTATCATTACCATCATTTATCATAATTTTGTACATTTTACAACACATTAATATAAGAGCAGTGAAGCCTAGGTAACATGCTATTCTATTTGATTAATGCTAACGGATTCATGGAAAATATATGTAATTGACATAATAATAAGCAACATCGTACCGCGAAAAGTCTCATTTGAATTAGAAAACAGCAATAAAAAAAGGAATCGCCGTACTCGCATCTGGCCGATGCATGGACATACTAGAAATCAAATTGCGTTTTTCGTAAACTATTAAAACTAGTAATAGGATCCAACTTCTAAAATATATGCTTTTTTATCTATTGTTGTTGGGAACATAATGAGGTTTCTATACATAATCGTGCTATTATATGCAGGTGTATACGTATTAGTATTTGGTGAAGGGTAAAACTTAACTATCAATCGACTTTAGGAAGTGCATTTACGAGTAAGAATATCCTGCGGGAGTCGAGGTGCTAATTGTTATTAGAGAGTGCCTTATCTGCTATGGGAACAGACGGGAATAATAAAACTATTGAATGGTTTACAGTCGAAGGCAGCCCGTTCTCCTGGAACAAGCAAAGGACTTAAAGTCACAAACACTGTCGTAGCATTAGTTCGCAGCATGCCGGACTTGTCATTGGTGGTGCCTAGAAACCGTACAATGTAAGTGATGAATATAAATAAATGTAACATATATAAATTACAATTAAGTATACAAATAAATCATGCAATCTATCTAAATAAATTTTCTATAAGTTACATAAACTTATAGTTTGTTCATTATAAGTTTCACTTTTTGGTTTAAGAATTTATTTCTCAAAAGAATGGCAAAAAACATTCACTTGGAGAGAAATAACAATTATAAACATATTATTTAAACTAATTACACTTTAAACTAATTTATTAAGCTAATTGTCAATAAAGTAACTTTGAAAGAAAATTAAAATTTATTTTATCGAAATCTATTCACGTTTATTAACATGACAGCATCTATCATGGCGAAATTGCTATTGTAACTTCTAATTCTTTAATGTAGCTGCCCCAGTCCCAGTCCCAAGTCAGCCTCAGATAAGGTGTATCAGACTCATCAAGAGCTGCTGAAATACCGCCAAGCCCATCCAAAACAATTTTTGAGCCCGGACAGCTGCGGCACCAGCTTCCCGTCTGTCAGCCCCATCAGGTAATTAAATTAAAAATTTTCATTAATTAGCTTAACTTTCGTCTAATATCTAAGACATTCGTCAAGTGTCTATGTAGATCTGGTAGAAGATAAACCTAAGTACTAGTGGTTTGAATGCCTTTTAACATTATACACATTAGGTAAATCGTAAATGCAAAAAGGTGAAGTTTTCGAAAAAAAGCCACTAAATAATACAATTCATGTAGGTACTTTACTTATCTCCTCAAATTATTTTATAGGGGGTCGCTGAAGCGTGGATTGGCATTCTCCCAGTCACTTCAAAAACCGATCCTCTCGAAGATGGGAAACGTGGCAAGCTCATCTGGACTGGACCAAGCTGAGGCCTTGACCCCGAGCCCAGTAAAGGTAAGCGCTTTTTTCGGTGTGTGGGTTTGTCACGTCACAATGTAGGTATTATATGTAATTGCATTGTATTTATTCAAAAATTGTTAAAAGTAATTTGTATAGAAGTTTTTAAAGATTTACCTACATTAATAAGTGTCGATTAGGTCAATTAAATTCTTACTCATTTTTAGGCTGAGAAGACAGGATTCGTGTCCAAATTGCTGCCAAGTGGGTCTCACGATAAGCAAGACAAGGAAAAAGAAAAAAAAATGAAGGGGGGGTGCGTAACTAATAATTTTTAATTATTATAGTTATTATTATAGTCAATTTTGTCTATTATTGGATATGAGTCTATGTTATTTGTTTTTCAACACTATTGGAGTAAAGTGTACTAAAGTAACTTGGTCTGCTTAGATATGGACGCATCGTAATATTTGACCTTCACATCAGTTCATACCTTTGATGAAAAACCAAATAATAAGTTTGAGTTTTGTGCTTCATCATTCATATAGAGCAAAAGCTTGTAAAGGTGGTAGAGCTGGTACAGTTCGCCTGCGGGGGTACTACCGCTGGCCTCATAATCCGACTGTAGCAAGTCTTGTGTCAAGTCCTGTGCAGAAGCAAGTCGTGTTTCAGTTGTGTAGGGTGGATGCTAGACATTCTTTATTTGAGGCGACCATCTCAGCCCTTAGTTGCAACACATCCACGTATGACCTCAGATAGGACTTTCGTCCTACTTGAGCTTGGACGTAGGTGTCCGTGGGTTGCTATGACCGCGTAACAAGAGGTGGCCTGCCTGCATGTTTGATACATATAAACGAAAAATAAAGTTTAAAAAAGTGACCTATCCAAATTTAATTTAATGTCGATGAAATTTAGTATTTTTCTGTTTACTCTTATAAATAAAGTACTCTTGTTTACTTTTATATGATTTTGTAACAGAAAAAAGGACAAAAACGGGAAGGATCGCAAAGGGCGCGGGGCAGACCAAAACTAAAGGACAAGAGGAGGTTTAAGGACATTTATGTCATACCAACATAAATTATATGTCTACGTTTAACTTATTCAAAAATTGTTAAATGTAATTTATTTTGAAGTTTATTAAGATATAGGTACGTATTATTCTATATCTCAACTATATTAATATTATTATACTCGTTATTCGGTAAATGATGTTTATATAAATTCTTGTGTGTATTTTACTAGATGAATTTAATTACCTATTCATTCGATAAGGGCAAAGCTGAGGTAGCTTGACATTGCAGGTAGATAAAAATGAAAGTCGAATAGGTAACTCTTGGCTCGTGTACCTACGAGAGTGTACCTTGAGTCGTGTGACTACAGTACTTACGAGTATAGGTAGTCCGCGACAGGTCGACACTGCAATGTCGTAACACAACAGTAGAAAAAGTAGAAAACAACACTGTTGTATTGAAATCGTATAATTTCGGAACACATTAAAATTAAACTTAATTTAACAAAGCAGAATATCTCTTTTATATTATTTAATGTATCTAATTTTCATTGTGTACAGCTAGTATCAAATTATGCTATAAATTCTACAAGAATTTCTCGCTGAGTTTACTCATTTTTATAATAAGAAACTTCCTGCTAATTTTACATGCTTACATTCTTTTATAGCTCATTCTTCAATTTTCTCAATATTCTCAGAATAATGAAAGGGAGACAGTAATAGACAAATGCATCCAACTTCTTGTGCACCCTCTCCACTCATAGGTATTTTATAAAAATATTATCCTATAGATAATTAAATTAATTTGAACAAATAGCCACGTGGATGGAATACAGATTACAATATAACCTATTTTATTACCGATGTGCTACAATCAAATGTGGCACATCGGTGGCATAATACTAACCTACATTATTTTTTCGAAAGTTATTTTTATAACAACTTAGCAAGTATCCTGTGTCAAGCTTCTTCTACTTTAGACGTAGTTATTTTATATGATAACTCTCGTAACTAGTGAATGAATTTAATACCTACTTATTTATTTCACTTCCTGAAATGTATGTGATTGAAGCTTTAAGAAGAATTTAAGATTGTATGACGATCGTTGAAAACCCCTTAATTAAAAATTGGGGTGTAAAGTTTATAACGACAAAGTCGAAAGAAGAGTTGGATTAACAACGACACTCTATAAAATACCTGAAAGACTAAAGTACCCAGGTAATACGTTAAAAATACTGTAATACCTATCCATGGCAGGGTTTAAATCTGAGATTGTATTATAATATATATTATAAAATCCGCGAATACAACAGACACGCCAAAGGCCATATTTTGTCTGAGATTTAAATATTGTACACAAATGTCAATGGTGAAAATCGTGTTGAGCTTATTTTTTAATTATTTATTCATATAAAAATGCTAAACATTTGTAAAATGTAAAAAAAATTAAAGTGTTAGGTTTTCAAGTGCATGTTGCAAAACAATTGATAAAGATAATGTCACACAAATCACAGGATAACTGAAATCACCTATCTATTTATCTATTTATTATTTTTAACAGACTTAGAAAAGCAGGTTGTCAATTTGATCGGAAAATTTGGCATTGAGACAAAGTCACTCGTAGCGTAGCTCTACTATCAGTAAGTACAAGTACAAGTATACCTATCAACTAAACATGAACTTTAGTTTAGTTTAGTTTTTCTGGGAATATTTATTGAAGGAAAAAATTTAAAAGACAATGGCTTTGTGCGCCACCGAATTCTAATACGATAGGATGTACCTTATCTCTTCTTCACCCCGAAAGCAATAAAGATTTGTATCCTACGTTCTGCAATGCATTAGTTAGTCCCATGACCGTTAACCACGTTATTTAGAAATCATTCGGTTTAACCGTAATTATTTTCCGGACTGGTGAGACTTGATTCAGAGAACTGCAGCCAAAGAACCTGTATTGTTGGAAGTAAAGGTGCGCTCCGACTTTGGTCTGTTGGCTGTGTCGTTGACAATATTTTAAGGGCTTTTGCATTGAATGATAAATGGGTATGATGGATTAAGAATGTAACGAGTACGTCCTGGTTTAAAAGGAATATAATCCTATATTTATCATATTATACACGTATATTTATTAAAACTAATGAATATCATATATATCTACCCATATATTTACCTAAATATTGTCATTTATTATATGTACCTACCTTATCTAATTGTGAAATTCTGTGAACCATACGTACTTGTACACACAAGATACACATCTTGATACACATGGTAACTCACTTATTTAGAGGTTATGCCAGATAAGTTTAAACTTGTAATTGTCAAGCAGATAATGACATACCTATCACCTACTTACGTAGGTATAGATAGATTTATGTGCTTGATTATTATTATTCAAAGCTGTAAACAAAGGAACTAAAATCTTTAAAGTATTACGTAAGTAGGTCGGTAAATAATAATAACAGTAGGTACCTATCAGTAGGCCTTTTAAAAACTTCTACAAATTTTAAAACATGCAAATAATGTTAAGTATCTATAACGTAATAAGAATATAAACATAAATCAACTATTTTATTAAATCTGTTTGAAACAAAGCTGCATACTTAAATCGAGTACTTAAATATATTATAAAATTTTCTAACTGTTAGTAAGTAGGTATTTCTTGCGCTAGTTACGCCAATAATATTAAGGTAGGTAAATAATACTTATGCCTAGTATGTTTAACCAAAATAGTCGAACAAAGTGTCTAATTAAAAATGTACAGGCTGTCCTAATAGGATAAAGTTGCACCGGGGAAAGGCTCTTGGAGGCCCAAGAAAAAACCAAAAAGATACTATGATGGGCCAATCCAATTTTTAATGATTTACATGTTTTTCGTAATAAGGGGAGAAAGTAGATTGATGCACAAAAATTGAAAGTCAAGTTATGTGAATAAACGTCATATTTTTGATTAATTTTCAGGCCGATATTTAGCTAATATAAAGCATTATAAATATTGTAATGTCAAAGATTAAAATTGTTTAAGATTTGAAAGAAAGTAATAAGGACGTGTTTTGTAAAAAATGGATTTTGAATCATTTTGCCCCATCGACGAGGCACTTAGATACAAAATGGAGATTGTATAAAAATGGTAAAATTATAACACTTTAATGAAAGTGATATTTATTATTGTGAAAATATTGTAATCAGTATTACAAAATACTTGTAACTTAACTAATTTGCAAACTAAGAATATGTTAATTTTTCAGAACAGGATTGCCAATCCTTTTTTTATACAAATAAAATTCGGAAAGCAAAACCAAAACAATCTATGTAAAAACTCTTTAAGTTAACGAAATAACATTATTAAAAACTCTTCTATTGTTAATTTTACATTACATTGTATGAAAAAGTATACATATGCTCTAATATCAACGTGCCCCGTATTTTGCGGTATATTAGTGTCCGATGAGATTTTTTTTAAATTGCAAATTATACTAAGGAAACTTACTGATTTATGTAAAAAGAATACCAAATCCATAATAATAGACGCCCTAATTAACTTTACTTTTGGTATATATAGATCCTCAAAAATCGCTTGTCCTCATGCTCATGTATCTTGTAACCCTAGTTCCCGGTGCGAACTCATAGTCATTTCTAAGACACCTGTACCTATAGATAATATTCTTAAACTTAGCGGTTTAAAACGTATATTATAAAAGTAGCGTGTATTTGTTAGTAGGTATCTCTTCCTACTAATTTTCTTAATGGGACCGATGATGTCCTGCTGAAATATTTTGTGTCTGCTTATCCAAAGTCTGCCTATCTAATAATTTTCTAAAAATTGTAAAAAGATCTTAAAGAAGCCAGCCCAATCTTACAACAGAGACTCCCCAAATTCCAAGAATCTCAGTAGATGTTTTATATGTAGGTACAAAGATAAGACAGGGCTCAATAAAAGTTTACCTATGCACAGGTTGGCAGGAACTACCTATTTATAGTAACTATGTAAAATAGAATATTAGCAGTTCGTTGTTGTTGAACTTTTGTCTTTCTTTATATTGCGCATTATTGTACGAAATGTGCCTTTTAAACATACCAAACCCGCCAAACCCTGGCTGCCGACGATGTATGTACCTACTTACGTTTCCAATCTACAGTGCGGAATGAAGCAAGTCTAATTTCAAGCCGCAGGCACGTAGGTATGCCGCGCAAAACGCAGATAACTACCTTAATTGTGCATGGATAAAAATAAAATTACTTAAAAAATTTTAAAAAATCGAATTGAAAAAAGTCGAAGTTCGCTTTTTTATGTATTAAGTAAAAATATTATTATTTAAGCATTTTAGAATAAATATATTATAGAAATAAATAGATACCAAAAACCAGGGCTTTGACTTTTTAAAGGTTTTTTTGAGTTGAAGCTTTTTCTATCTCGAGAGAATTTAGTAGATGATGTCGAATGCAAATACTTATATTGCGCCGTTTCCATCCTCTTCGTCTTTTTGTCCTACGCCAGTTTCTATAAAACGGTTAAAAAAGCTTCATGTTAAATAGTCCTTAAAACTGGCAAGGTCAAAGTAATACGATTTACGGTATACGACATTTTTCAATACCTATTGAAATTTAGCAGTAATTAATTTCCTATAAGTATAAATGTGGTTAATTAATTAGTGGGTCGATATGGGCCATAGGTTGCTCAACCTTCTTGAAATGGTTAAAGATAAAAGTAAAAATATATATCGATGAATACTATGTAAGTAAGTAGTAGGCAGATTGAAGCGCATAATAAAAAAGAAGCCCCGTTTACTATTTTAATCATACCTACATCTAATCAAAATTTATTGTCTACTCATAGATTCTAAGTCATTAAAATATAATAGGTCTATCTATATTTATAAATGTTTGATGTTTTACCTATCTGCTTAACGAAATTTTTAATATAAATTTATTAATCTTTGATGTGACTTTTAAAAATGTAGTGAAGTTTAAAAAATTCGCAACTATTTATTGATAAGTATTCTATTTTGTAATAAGTATCTAATTACCTAATTAGGTAGATACTTTATTAATATACCGAACTGTAGTTATTGCATGTTTATTCGATGTATTAAAACTTATTTATTACGATTACGAACACAGTTATTATGTTTATCATAAAAATACAATAAATCTTATTTTGGGCTAGGTACAGGACCTACTTCAGAAATCTTGTGTAGTCTAGGACTTATAAAATTAAAATCATCTTGTGCAATAGGTAGGTACAAATATTGTTTGTGAAACACTTTTTAACGCTGTATTGTGTAATAAATAATTTAGATAACCGAGCCTTTTTTTACCTACAACAGTAGGTACAGCCCTTTCTACACCTACGTTTTAATTTTTTCGTACCTACTATTAATATTCTTTCGCAGATCGTTATTTAAATTTAAAATACTCAGACAGAGGATACCTTGCAATGGTTTTTTTCGGATTCTCTCTACAAGGAAATGAAGATGTTTGAACACATGTGATATATTTGACACATCTGTAGGTACGATAATTTAACATTCCTACACGACTGCAACACATAATTATGTTCTCTATTAGGTAGATAACTTATTTTTAATTATGATATTATCCTCAACATTATCAGTATCCTGAATTATTTAAATATTTGGTTTAGTAATTGTAAAGAAATCATGTCAGTAGTAAGCTTTTAACATTTTACTGCTCAATTTTATTTTAGACTTTGCTTACAGTATTTAGATTGTGCATATAAAAAGGTAGTAGTGGTGGTAGTGATATGTGATTTTTGTTTTATTGACGATTCGCTCATGAAAGATGTGGCGGGCTAAAGGTAGTAAGACAACGAAGTTCCTTCACAGTTTATTTTTAAAAATCCATAAATAAAATGCACACCATAGTCTACCTAACGCATAATGTTGGACCCAAAATTGCAAGCACTTATACTTATCCAAAAACCTTAATATAAAATATACATAATAATATAAAAATAACAAGAATAGTTTTTTTTTTTAAATATAATTATTAATATTATCAAGTCTCTCTTAAAAACTGTTTTTATAAAAGGTTAAAATTGATTATTAAGTTTACAATATTAATCAATATATTTAAGTTCTCATTAATGCAGAGGAAGCACATCAACCGGAATGTATTAAAAATATGTTAAAAATCATCAATATTGCCAATTACAATTATATTGAACTGACAATGACAACAACAATTACATCTTGAACTCTATACATATATCAAACAAAAGACGATTTGAGACAAAAAGCTTTAGACAAAATAAAAAAATATTTTAACACTAAGTGTATAATATACATAATCACGTATATATTTAGAAATACAACAACAAAAATTAATTGTAAAAAAAATGTCAAAAATGAAGCGAATTAAAAAAAAAGAACATTATTTAATTATTATAAGTGGATGCAGACACATTGCCGCCGTGGCCCGTCCAGTTGGTGTGCACAAAGTTGCCTGGCTCCGACAGGAGCTCATACGTGTGCGCACCAAAGTAGTCTCTTTGTGCCTGCAATACATTAGACATATTTTATTTCTATAGTATGATTCTTAATTTAATGAAACAGAAACGTCATGAAATGTCATTATAAAAGTGCGTGTGTGTGATGCATTTTCCAAAAAGGCAATTGCAATAACCAAGTAGACTATTAAAATTTGACTCACTTTATCTGGGTTGTGAGTAATTCATATTCATCATAATTACCGAGTGCCTGTGTAAGGAAGACTACCCTTTTTTTAATACAGACTGTAAAATGTATTGGATCGAACTCAGGACCTTTCCGAGTGGCAACCGGTAAGGTTGGGCCTTAGGTACGAGCTACAACCGTAGAAGTGTACCTGCAGCAAGTTAGCGGGCAGCGTAGCGGTGCGGTACCCGTCGTAGAAGGCGAGCGCCGCGGAGAAGGCCGGGATGGGCACGCCGACGAGCACCGCCTGCGCGACCGCTTGTCGCAGCGACGCCTGCGCCACGCTCATGCGCTCGCTGAAGTACGGATCCAGCAGCAGGTTCGACAGCTGCGGGTTCTTAGTGTACGCTTCCTGTTGGAGTATTATAAAATATATCATGTGAAAAGTCGTTCACAACGATAAACTGTCTGAACTATATTTTTCTCCGCGAGTACGATTCGAACCCACGACTGTACATTATAAATATATAAAACGAGACAGTTACCGATCTACCAAACTCATTCAGAGAAAGCGTACTGTTACCGCTGGCTGAACAACTGACGTAAACAGAATAGCTTTAAAAGTACGGTATGCTGTTTCGATATGTTTTTGTAAAATGTGATTAAAAATGATTTGTACAATGTACATACATACATAAAAAAGTATTTCATACACAACCGAAAAGGTTTACCTTTATATTTCCTAAGAAAACACTTCTAATGATGCATCCTCCACGCCACATCAGCGCAATACTACCATAGTTGAGATTCCAATTGTTGACCTAAGAACAAAAATTATGAAAATAAATACAAATGTCCCTCAAAATACCTTTTTCAGTAACATAGTGAAAACGACACATCTTGATGAAATTCATAAGGATAACTACGTAAAAATTAATAAAATAAACGGGCCAACGGCTTTTTTTGTTATGACGGCAGTATAATTACCTTCGCAGCCTGCCGCAAGAGCATAAAGCCCTGCGCGTACGAGATGACTTTACTAGCGTACAGTGCCTTGCGTAGATGTTCCAGGAACTCTTTCTTGTCACCGGCGAACTTGGCTGTGGGT
Organism: Noctuana stator; assembly: GCA_018231225.1. Lineage (NCBI taxonomy): Eukaryota > Metazoa > Arthropoda > Insecta > Lepidoptera > Hesperiidae > Noctuana > Noctuana stator. Next base: position 16,523 of record DWQK01000825.1, read on the forward strand.
CCAGGTAGAGTCTGGCTGGCTCTTACTCGTTCCCCTGAAGGGTGACATTTAAAAATATATAGAATTATACGCGCGTGAGTGTAAAAAAATCTATGTGAAGTATAGAAATGTTGCTATATTTATTATTTTTTCTTGTTTTACAATATTTTATTTTATTAATAACTAAATAATTTAATTAAATTTATGTAAGTGGTAGTAAGGAAAAGGCACCTTTCAGGGCGGACAGGTACCGAGCGAAAACAGCTTCGCCTATTAGAGTGACAGGTACTCCATATTCCAAAGCACTGATTCCAGTCCATTTGCCCGTTCCCTTCTGGCCTGCAGCATCTAGAATCTTCGGTAGCAGTGGCAGACCTATTAAGTATAATAATAAGTATTACGGACTCTGTTTTTTAAAATCTCTAAGTAATTCAAATGAATACATTATTCTCTTTTAATTATTTATTTAACTCATTAACTATATTTCACTTTCAAACTTCCAGTAGTGCCTCAGATAAGGCCTATTATCTAGTTCTGCTGTTGTACTAGTAGCTGTTATCAAATAACTACAGAGGCTTAAAGCACTCTCTGTATTGTACCATAAAATGTCGCTTAAAATATTTGCAGGTAAAATACATATGAGCAGCCATTAAAGTTTTTACCAGCAGAATCCTTGTACTTCAGAATGTCTCTGGTGATTTCGATGAGGAAAGAGTCGAGTTCACCTTTGTTCCATTCGTCCAACACTTGGGCCATTTCTTCCTGCGGCATGCCTAAACATAATGGCTGTCTTATTGCCGGTTTCTACATGCTATCTGTCTTCTCTTACATTACAAGTAGTAGTATAACTCCACTTACTGCATTTTAATGATAATTATAGTGAAAGTTGTCTCATTGAAGTTGGATGGATAGAGCATAGGAACCAGCCAATATTATAAGTACACACATAAATAAATAAACATTAAAAAATTACCAATAACATAATTTATTAATGTTTGGATAGTCTTTTTTTGTCAAATTCTTGTCAAAAATCAACAAACAGTTTTATTACAATTTTATTGAAATAAAAAAAATTGTGTGCTAAATAAAATCACATTTCTACACTAATATACCTACCATAATAATAAATGTCATTATCATTATAGCATTAATGGAATTGTAAGTCAATTGGCTATTTACATATTATCAATATAATAATGTAAATGCATTGTCATCACAGTATTTCGGAACGCATATACATATCATACACTTATCATGCTGTTAACCTTGTCATGATGATAGCAATGATGATGGTTTTTTAAAGTAGGTTCTTTAGCCTTGGGGCAGAAACACAATTTATAATTTTAAATCTTATACCCAATGCTAATGGTTGTGATGAACCATTACGATACTCATTATTAACAATCTTTATGAAGCTCTCACCAAGCACATCCTTCATGAGATGGTAGGCCTCACAGATAAGCTGCATATCACCATACTCGATGCCATTGTGCACCATCTTAACGAAGTGTCCTGCGCCATCTTCACCCACCCAATCACAGCATGGCTCGTCATTAGCTTTAGCGCATATTGCCTGTTAAAGCAGAACAATACATTTGCAACAATGTCTATCATACATAGAAAATAACATGTACAAAAGTAATAGTACTATTACATAAATGTAGATATTATAGGTAATCTTATATGAGAGCTAATACACCTATGAATGTAAAATATGGAGTTATCTCCAGAAACTTCCAGATTATAACACTATAGAG
>DWQK01000826.1:0-18244 GCA_018231225.1 Noctuana stator
TGACGCCGCTGCCGTAAGTAAGAACGTCTTGCCTCAATTGACCATAAAACTCCAACAAAAGATGTACAAAAAAATCAAGAACATATACTTTTACACTTTTAAATATTATTTTCTTATAATCTTAATAAGCCCGAAATTGCTTTAACAAAAAAAAAAAAAACAAATTTGAGTAGAAAGAATCTATAGTAAAGACTTGCTCTTCTGTATTCTTATATATTATATCCGTCTATTAATAAGGTCTTACATTGGGTAACTCCCAAGTGGTCATGCCCCTTGACGAGAACTTTGCAATGCGATCGTCGAATCCTATGCCGCCGACTCCAATGACGTCCATTTGATCGGCCGGGTTGTTGAGCGTACCATACAATGGTCCGTCGTTGCCTATTGCTGACACCATTATTACCTAAAAACAGAATAAACATAATTAGGTATATCGACCCATATTTTTTTGCAGTTTTTTATTACTAAAACTTTAGAACAAAAATGTGAGCCGCCATGTAAGCGTGGAGATAACTAGCTTATCCGTGGGTACCATAAACACTTATCTTTTGCTATTAAGTTATTAGAGCTAGATAGTAATACCCCAAACTCACGAACCTTGTTAGCGCTAAGCTCCCACACCTTATCTACAAACGGATGATCCATGAAATCAGGTCCCCCGATGCTTAAGTTAAGTACGTCTATTTTCTTCATGATCGCGTAATTAAACGCATCCAGAAACCATGATGTATACGACACCTGAAAATGGTATGATATTATGCGTATTAATAAACGATATTCTGAGGTTTACCAACATTTCAGTGCACATTATTATGCTCTGCTTGTATGAATCTAACCTGGTTGTTAGTGAATACCCTGAAGATATGCAAGTCAGCGTCGGGAGCGAAACCGAGGCAGTCTGCTCTCGAGGCGATGACCCCAGCGACAAAGGTCCCGTGTCCGAGCGCGTCGTCCAACGTGTTCTCGCCTGTCCAGTCCGTGCGCTCCTTCACACGCCCGAAGTGCGGGTGATGGCGAGCCAACCCGGTGTCGAACACGGCCACTCTGATCCCTTCACCTGGTAGAATACAAGGTAGAACTTGTCAGTTCACCCGGGGAGGTACCACCATCCTCAGCCCACTATGAAGCAAGCCTTGTTTCAATTAGGGAGGTGTGGCACAATAATAAAACTATATACAATATAACTATAATACTCCTATTTATTATGTACTACTATGTACTACTACATCAATATTTAATGTTACACTGACCAGTGACTCCCAACGACCACAGCAAATCAGCTTTTAGAACAGAAGTTATCTGGCGTGGAACAGTCCGAAGAAGCTTTCTTGAGGAGTAGCCATCCTGCACATACATCATCTTATATGACATAAAGAAGTGAAAACTTGATAAAAGAAATCTGTAAACAAATAGTACTGATATGCAATCTACGCAGTTATATTTTGACATGATGCCAAAATATTTGCAATTAAGCTAACAAATATTTCATTGTATTGATGAAATATGGTTGTAAGATTAGAGCAATTAGTTCTAGAAACTCATAATTCACAATCTTATGTGATGTCATAATTATTGTCTTGTTTGTGAAGAAGTTACCTCTTTTATTTGTCTTAAGGAGCGTAATTTACGTGCACGATGGTTTCTCCATCCAGTATATAAACAGCCATTTGGACCACAGTCATCCTGCAAATATTCTTTTTAGTTTATTATGAACTTACGCATAATTATACATCTTTTTTAGTATTTTCTGATGAGTTCAATGGTCTTTAAGTTAGAAACACCTTTTTTTTTTCATTGCGTTTTTTGTATAGTTTGTGTGTGTTTTTGTGTAGATTGTGTTGTTTTTGTTTTTATGAATGTTGTAATAGCAGAAGATAAAGGCATATAAAAATAGTCAAACCTCATGAACATATTTGATGGTGCGCTGGACAATACGCTGTGCCGTTACCCGTCTAACTGCAGGATGGTCACGCAAGGCGTCAAGTGCCTTTTTACCCTTTTCTTCTAGTAATATCACATCAAAATCGCTTGGATATTCCTTAGCAGGATTCTCACGTGGCAAAATAGTCCAATTTGAAACCTAAAACATTTTTTTTTATTATACATAATATATTAGTATTTTATTATTGTTATTGCACACAATATAACTTAACATACAATAAACATACTGAAACCAAAGTTCTACTATAGAGTTCCTATAAAAGTTTCTTGGGTTAGGGGTTAGACATGGAGTGGGGGTGAGACCCTCCTTTTCTCAAACAGCACTTTATAATGATTTGCAAAAATGCAAACCTAATTACATAAACAGAAGAGTATAACCAGAAATTGTTTTGTAAACACTGTAATTAAGTTGGCCACTAACCTGTAACATCACTAATTTGCATTGAAGCATCATCGTAGATCATGGCTTACCTTCCTTATCTATCTACCTTGGTGGTCCATAACTCCACATCCAGATATAATGAAATTAATACAAGTACATTGAAATATGATTACTATCAGTTAGACATTCTACCATAAAACCACCATCTTACTTTAAGTCATTAGAGTTCCACTATCACAAAAACTACCCAATAAATAACATAGATATGACTGAATATTGTTCATGTGCTGAATAAATCACTGTGAGACACACGTAACATAGTGTAGGCATTCAATAATATAGTGCATATGTAAGTAAAACAAACTCTTCAACAGTTATAATTTTTGTTGATATAATTCCATAATAAAATGTTTACATAAATTAGTGCAAAAATAAAGTAGTGCAAAAATATTTACCCCGGCATTGTTCAGCGCAGCACTCACATAATTTTGTCTCGTAAGTTTTGAAAAGTACCCCTTGAAAGTTATTATGTGTTCATTGCCGACAGTATCGGTATTAAATTCATAATCAACACGCGCTGGATTCGTTATATTACATAATTTATCAGAGAGAAATTGTTCACTGTGTTCGCTAACACACAGTACCTCTATCATGGGACAAAATAAAAGAGATAAATAGATCAACCCCATCGTTTCAAATTAAACCTTAAGAGTATGTACTTAAACCATTTTCTTTGCCCCACAGCACTCCTTCTTTTCACTATATTCGGTACTTTCTTCAATCTCAGGAAGTCATATTAATTCTTATTTTTTGTACTAAACAGTAGGAATTAAATTGTCAGCTTAAACTGATGACTAAGGTGAGAAATCTTAGCGGCTTACAGAAAATTTCAGAAAATTCTTCACAATCCATAAATTGAAATTCTCACTCAAACTTCAAAGTCAATCAATCGACACACAAAAACATCAAAGTTTTCATTCCACAGACTATAGATGTTTTCTTACTAACTTATATTCTTTCTCAAAGCCACACAGATAAACTAAGGACTACACAGACTACTTATGGATATAAAAATAAATTATAAACACCACAGATAAGGTGTTTATGAAGATAATCTACAACATCGACAAATAAGCAGACAATAACGTTTAGTGTTCTGTGACAATAACCTATGACTATAATGAATAAGGCTACGTCCGCACGAGCGCTTTATTTGGCGTTCGGAGACGGATAGAAATTATTGTAGACAGAGGATAAAAAAAAAAGACCACACATCAACAGTTTGTTTTCTAAATGCAATGGCTAACAAAGAGTCAGTAATAACATTGGTTTAAATATATATATATGACTTTAAACTAATTCAAATTATGTATTGCAGTAGGAACTACCTAATCGAGAGTATATTATCTTAATAAAACTACGTACTACGGTTACGCTCTTTAGACGGTTTGCAGATTCTGTTATCAAAATTAATTTAAATTAAATTAAAGTTATGGTAAGAGAGTAGACACTGAACTCCATAATATAATTATCTCAGTCAGATCATAAAAAAATTATGCTGAACTCATTATTACTCATCAAGGACAATATTTTAATTCATCTTTAATCTTGTATTTAATCTTTAACACTGACAGTGAATACGATCGTAGCACGATACATAATTTACTGTCCGTAGTTTTCTATCAAACTTTGAAGTCTTGGGTTGGGTTAAAGTCAATTCAAGCTCAGTAGGTAGGCATAATAAATTTTCGATTTTTTTTTGTGTTTAATTACTAAAATATCCATGTGTGATTTATATGATACCTGAAATTAAATTATTTTAAAAATGGCTTTCAACTTGAGTCAAAGGTTTCCATTACCACCTCCATACACTAGAATTTCAGACCCTGGAGCTTATCAAAAAGTTAGTAATCCTTTAATACAAGTTAACAAGATTCCATTTCTTTCGAAAGTGCCAAGAACTACACAACCAGGGAACAAACTATGGACCGATGCTATATACAATATTGATATTTCAAATAAAATTTTAAATTGTCCGGCTTTTAAGTCTAATGTGCCACGTTTCCCGTATGAAGATTCAACTAAGGAAGATTTCGAATATTTGTTATGTCAATGTGGTATTCATACCACTTGTGAATGTCCTATAAGCGAACACGAAGAGAAAGATATTGTATGTCAGGGTAAGGTGCGCAGACGTTTATTTAAAGGACCATCTCCACGAACAGCTCAAGGTTTTCATGAGTTACAAGAATCTAAAAAACGTATCAAAAACAGAGGAAAAGAAATTCAACCTCCGTTTTATGATGCTACAGTAGTAGAATCCACCTCTTACTATAAGGGTTGTAAATGGAGTCAGCGAACATCAAAACGATCAAATGCTTTTTCAGTAACTGGTCCTGGTCCAGCTGATTATATAATTTTAAAAGAACCACGCCAAGAAGTAATTTGTGCTGAAAAAGTTCGTGCTTATAAACGTAAGACAACTAAGCAGTTACGATATATTGAGATGGTTCAGCAAAGAAATATGAAAGATAACTTTCCTGGTCCAGGAAGTTATGATCCTAAGGAATCAAAAGGCACATATTTAAGTTATTTAGGACCCAAAGCTGAACGGTTTTTACTTAAACAGTACGACAAAAAACCTGGTCCTTCAGATCATTGGGTAAAAAGATGTTTTGATCCACCAGAATTACCTAATAAACTTTGTCGTGCACATCTTATAGGACGGGCGCCTTTTGGAAGTAGAGCTATAAGACTAAAACACATATTTGACGACGGCCCTAGTCCTGCAAGCTATGACCCCAAAGTGAGTGCTTGTAAACACATGAAATGCTCAAAAGCGCCGTTTGGTGTTTCATCAAAACGATTTAAAGAATCTTTAGATGACGATGACGAAAAAAATGATGTTGAACCCATTGAAGACATAACCGATATCAAGCCTGATGATAAAAATACTCCATGTTTATTTCCAACATGGGAGTTTAGATCCCAAACTGTGAGAATGAAGCCTCTTACCAAAATATTGAATGAACCTAGTCCAGCGGATTTGCCGCAGCGTAGTATCAAAGTATTGAGATCTCCTCGATTACAAACTGCAGCACCTTTCTTTACATCAGATCATAGATTTCGGCCTTGGTATAATTGGATACCAGTACATGGTATTGGTAACACCCCAGGTCCATGTTATTATTGTCTAGAAATTCCTAAGTGCATGCCTGCAGTGCCTCGGGGACCTCTGACCCGTTCACCACGGTTTAAGTCTATACTATCACAAACACCGAGCCCTAATCAATACAAGGTAGGAGGTGGAATTGAAACAATTTTAGAAACTCACAACGAAAGATTAAAAGGAAATTTAAAAGGGCAGCACAAATTTGTATGGAAACCTAAAAAGCAGACAGGATATTTAAGTTCTACAGACAAAGAAAATATTCTTCTAAATAGATCTATTGAACTATTAAACGTATGATATTTTTTTTTCTAAGACATGCGCCAGTATTGAATACAGGGGAAGAGAATTGTAACACAAACAACTTTATTAATTTACTTTGTTATCTACTTTATTTATACTTTAAAATTAATTACATAACATTTTATAAAAAATAATAATATACATTCTTTATAAAAATGTTCTTTTTCTTATATTATATATTTACTTACTTTTAGGGTATGATGCATAGCTTTTAAGGTCGTATTGTTTTCTAGTAACCACCAACCCCGTCAACATCATAACATCGTAATTAGTATTTAATAATATTATATACTACAGATTTCCGTGCATGTCATTGGCACAATGTCCAAACAGCCGATCCGTGATGCCATATCGAAAAAAAAACATCATAAGAAAAGTATTCTGTGAGACATATTATGTATGTACATACATACATCAATTCAATTTTTTAATATAATTACATTAATGACAAATGACACTAACTAACTTGACATGACTGACATTTGATGATAAAAAAAATTATGGTGTTCTTTTCTTCTTTCTATGGGTTTACTATTATTATTATAATAAGTATATTATTTCGCCAATGCATGAAATAAAGTCCTTCATTCATATAAATTTATATGGGATCGTAGACTTTATTGGATTGGATATTGAAATTGAACAAATGTGAATTTATTTCAAAGACGTTAAAAAATAAATATATATAATTTAATTTATTATTCTTAGTTCACTTTCACTGCATAGCATATTAAGTTACAGTAACATTCAATGCACTACATGATGTCCAAATTGAGTGCGATACATATAACAAAACATACTGGTCCAAAACACAGCGCAACAGTTATATTTTTTCATGGATCTGGTACGTTATTATAGGTAAGATGTGCATTGGATTATAAATTGAAATACATTATACAGTACATAAATATCACATTGTTTCGTTTTAGGAGCGGCAGGCAATCATATGAGGGAATGGACCAATCTAATGTTAAATAATTTCAGTTTTCCACATATAAAAATAACATATCCTACAGCTCCCTTGCAGCCCTACACACCGGCTGGTGGCTTAATGAGCAATGTGTGGTTCGACCGAGCTGATATAACACCTCATGTTCCAGAAAAATTGGACTCCTTAAAATTAATACAGTCAGAAATACTTAGTCTAATAAAACAAGAAAATGAGGCTGGGATTCCAACCAATAGGATTGTTGTTGGTGAGCCTTTAGTTTGGTTTGGAGTTGGGCATAGACTATACAGTAAACATACAAACAGAATTAATGTTTTATTAAGGAATTTTGAAGTCCATGTGCACATTCATTAATGTGTAATATATAATAGAATTAATTTTGTAATAATTATTTGACTAAAATTTCAGGAGGTTTTTCTATGGGTGGAGCTCTGGCATTACACACAGCTTATCGTTGGGAACGTAATGTAGCTGGTGCTTTTGCATTTAGCTCATTTCTAAATGATAAATCAGTTGTGTACCAAGAACTAAAACAAACATCAGGCAAATGTAAGTATTTAAAGTAAAGAAATACAGAAAATGATACATAATGCTTCAAACTCATAGTCCAATTAGGACTCCCTGTGTTGTGGGTGCCTGTTGGTGGGTGGGTGGATGGACTGTTTTGTAAGACTATGTATAAAAAATAATTCAGTATAATGTGAGTTTAAATATTAATTCATTAATTCATTGAAAAATTAATTAATTGAAAGAGTAAGATAGAACAGAAGAGGATCAAGAGACAGATGGTATGTGGGAGAGTGAGTGCTAGGGTCAATGCTGAGGTGTGTGCCATGTAAATACAGAAGAAATAAAATAAATTGTTTTAGTCCTAATCTCATCCTTTTTATTTCCATCCCATCTTAAATATAAAATTCTCATGTCACAGTGTGCATGATTGAACTCCTCTGAAACGGCTTGACCGATTCTCATGAGAATCAGCCAACATCTATTTTTCATACTCCTAAATGTTAAGGGTGGTCTACCCCTGAGTTTTTTATGATATATGCAGTACGAAGTTCGTGGGGTCAGCTAGTAAGTAAGAATAGGAAGTGGTAAAGATTTATTAATTACATATTATAAGGATATTCTATTTTTATCAAAAATATTAAAATTACAATGTCATTTATTAAATTAAAATTCTATATTTAAATATATTTTTAGTGCCACCGCTTTTACAAATTCATGGTGACAGTGATGATCTTGTTGTTTTGCCATGGGGACAAACAACTTTCAAAGAATTGAAGGCATGTGGAGTACAGGGCGAGTTTCACATAATGGAGAGACTAGGGCACTCTATTAACAAACGGGGAATGCATATTATAAAGGAGTGGATAGAAACACTTTTGCCAGATACCTCTGAAAATTAAGTGAAAGTTATTAAAGTTAATTAGGTACTAGTTATAAATAAATGCATTGTTTGATAAATGAAAATTGTATGTACCTAAATTCTAAAAGAATATTTTTATCTTTTCCAAGGTCAAAATTATTTATTGTTAATTTCCAAAATGAATTACTGAAATCTGTAACAATTAAAATTATTTCTTACTTTAGTTTGAAGGTTTGAAGTTAACTTTCATTTTTAGTTACAATATTTTTTTGTGTTGTACCTAATGTAAAGTTATTTAAAGTGATTTTTTTTTGTAATACCTAGTGAGAAAAACGATTCTGGTATGTAATATCATTTTATGATCTTTGTTTTAAAAATATATTATTTGAAGGAGGTCATGTCTTTTATTTTCGAAATGTTCTTTTACTAATTATTTTCAAAAATAGAAATATGATTTTAAAAAGAAATACTGAGTTAACTCTGTCATCCAAGTGCCTTCAACCCTTCTTATTTCCCATTGCTGGGCACGGGTACGGGTCTCTCCCGATAATCGGATAGACTTGGAGCGTACTCCACCACGTTGCTCCAATGCGGATTGGTGCAGATGCCTACGGGTTAGTGGCCAACCCGTGTCGGATGTTGTCAAACCGCCCAAAGGGCCTTCGACCAGGTTTAACTATCGACTGTTATCGATAACAACCAGGACTGACGGCTTAACGTACTCCTCCGGAAGCGCGCATGAAATTTGCCACTAGCGGTCACCCATCCGAGTACCGACCGCGCCCGACGTTGCTTAACAGTGAGATCGCTTTCGATTTACACCACCAGCGGGGCTATACGGGCTATACAGTCGGACTAAAAACTGTTATTTATCCATAACGACTGGGAAAGACGACTTAACGTAACCTCTGAAGCACGGAAGGTCATCCAGGTACTTAAAAGTAACTTAGCTAGTCAATTTATATCAAGATTAAATAATTAGACCATTAACAATATAAGTAGCTGTAAAACCGCATGCATCCGGTTTTTTTACATAACGCCCAGCATTAAGATCACTGTGTCTACCATGAACACACACATTTACTCAAATACTCAGACGGGCAACAGAATTTTTTTTATCGTTTATGAGTAGCAAACCCAAAAGTCTAGGCCACCTGATGTTAAGTAGTCACTGCAACCCATTTATACCTTCGGCCAACCTCAAATAAATCCTATCTGAGATCATATGTCGAGGCGTTGCTACTCATGAGGACTGAGATGGTCGCCTATAGTACTTACTGTGTCCGGCAACTTGCTACTATACTTGCTTCACGGTGGGTTATAAGACCAGTAAGAATCTTCCCGGGCGAACTCTGTAAACTCTACTTACTTAACTACTATACAATACTCGATACTTTAGTGTAAATTCGAAAAAACTTCGATTTTGATTCTTAAACTGTCTATAATAGGAGTGTTCCCGTACTTATCTATAATTTTTTTAGAAGAAAACATACCATATCTGTTTAACTGTAAGGATTTAGGTATAAATAAATGCTATAAGTTACGGATACCTACCAAAGAGTATCTACAAAATATTATCTTTCGAAAAGTGATGTTTGGTGACAAGTCAGAATTCAAAAGAAAAAGCAATCAATTTATTGTTAATAATTTTAATAATGGGGCCAAAAAAAGTAAAAGATGCAACTCTTGATGAGAATTTTTGGAGGACAAGTATTGAAGATGCTGTTTTAAATGAAGAAACGTGGAATGTAAAGGTAATACTTATAGAAGCCGCTGGAACTGACCAAGACCGTATATACTTAAATAAGTTTGAAATATTCGCCGCCGAAGAAAGAAGATTTGTGATTAAAAATATATGTAAAACAGAAACAATATTTATGGTCAATCAGCTTGGTGGAGAAAAGAAAGTAAAAGATGACAATCTACGTGTTTTTGAAGAAGGTCAGGCGTTTTTAAAAGATAAAAAAGATATACCGCCAGATATTTTAGCGTTAATTATAAAGCATCTGATATTAAGAATGAAAGACGAATATATTTTTATTAAACGACAGAAATTGGAAGTAAGAGAGGGCATGAAAAGAGAATCAGCGACAATGATTAACAGAACGGAAATAAAAGGTACAGTTAGTGTGAGTCCACAAGAAGGTAATAATTTAACTACTTTGCCACCAAAAGATAAAAATAAAAAAGAAAATGTAGATCAATTAAAAGAAACTCCAGAACTTACAGAAGGTAAGAAATATAATACTTCGCTGAGAGTAAGGGGTGAAGAATGGAGGGATAAAATTTATGTTGATGATTTTCCGACGGATGGTCCCAACCTTTACGTAGCGGTAACAGGTTTTCTAGAACCGTATCTAGCTGGTTGTTTGATAAAAATTGGCGTTCCCATTACTGCTATAATTCAAATTCGTATAGATCCAACTGCCGTTAGAGTACCGTCTAGTTTATTTAGAACAACTAAAAGAGGACAAAGTCAAACCGACATTTTAACCTCAAAATGTCAAAAGTATTGGGAAGGCTTGCAACAACTTCGTATTGATCGAGAGACTTGTGATGATTATAAAAACACAGCTTTTATAGTATTTTCACCCCCATATTGGGAAACAGAAGATTTATCAGGACAACCTGAAAATATTTATGATGAATTATGTTATATATTGTATGATATACAAGATTTAACTAGACAACATAACAATTATTTAGAAAATATGGAGATTATAAATATACCCCATGAGGTAGAAGAAAATTATTATTGTATTGAGAAAAATTATTATGAACAAATTTCTGAATTGCCTCTAGAGTGTGTGACCATATATTCTGTCATGGATAGTATCCTACAAGCAATTTGTAGTACTTTAACAAAGCAATTTGAAGACAGTATTAGCACAACTATGTTGTCAACTGTTTTAAATACAGAACAAGATGGAGGAAGTCACAAGGACGAAAGTAAATCTAATAGAGCTGAAAATTTAGTGACAGAAATTTTTAACAATCTATGTAATCCAGAATCAGAAAAAAAGAGTTATCGTGTAACATATGGTGATGAATATGAAAACCTCAAGGACCCAGTTGTTATTAACTACGGTGATTTTACAAAATACCAGACTTTTCACTTAGGAAACATAAACATGGACAGTTTAGTGTGGTCAATGTTATATGGTATTCCGATATTTAAACTGTGGCAGAATCAAGAACGTCAAAGTGGAGAACTAGAAGCCAAAGTGAATTTTCATGTAAATGTCCTTTTATCTTGCTTTGAAAGGAAGGATGTAGAAACCACTGAATTAAATAGACTAATACATATTTTAGCTTGTAGGAAAATTTATAACAATCGAAGCTCCTTAAAAATTCCGCACTTGCCTCCTTCTACAATTTCAGAATTTAAAAAAGTATATTTGAAACGCACTGCGCTGGCTGAACCACTACCAGCATTTTCAACTTTATACCGCTCATGGAGTTCCATATCTGCACCGTTTGCTTCTAAAATTGAGAATGTTGCTGATTCGGATAAGTTCGATGGTGATTCTGAAAGCTGTAGAATTAAATTTTTATTCGACTGCCCTGATATTAGTGAATTAGTTTCTGCTGCTGAGATAGCATCAGAAAAACCAATAAATCATATGATTGATGATTTTGAATTTTTTGAAGAATTTCCTAATGTCAGCGGCCTCCAAACAATGGTTGACGCTTTTAATACATTTAACTGCGTAGATTACAAATATTGTGAAGTGACAGATTGTTTAATACTTATGTTTTTTAATAGTCATGATAAAGACGGCGTATCTCGTGAAGAGTGGCGCTGCCATCTACCTACACCGTTATGCTTACAAGATTTTTTTGATTTCGTTTTGGAGGAGCATTATGAATGGATTAAAAAAGAAGAAGAAATATATGCGGAGGATAACGTTCAAAGATCACAATCTGAGTACAAAAATTGTTTTGATGTTTTAGCAAAAAAAAGTTGCGTTGAAAACACAGAAGTTGATGTGGACCTCCTTATAGAAGGTTCACTGAAATACCAAGATCTTGCCAACGTAGAACAAGCATTACCAGAAGCTACTGAAACTAAAACTAAAACTACATCGATGTCGCCTTCAAGTACTGATATGCCATCAAAAAGTAGCAGAAAAACTAAATCTGCAGTTTCTACACCTAAAAATATGAAGCAATCCTTTTTTGAATCTAGCACAAGTTTAATTAATATCCCAAAGAAACCATTTTCTGGATATAACTTATGTGATCGAAGAGTAGAAATATTTGGGAAAGATTCTTGTTATTTCTCTAAGGATGGTACGAAGGTCCTAACAAAGTATAAAATTATGATTCCTGGAAATTCTGAATATGTTATGTTAAAAGTGACTCCGGGAAATAATAATTTTACATTTTGGATGCATAAAGCTTTAGGTGAAATTGAACCCCATATTACTGATACTTGTGAATCCTTCAGAATTAGCAGTACAGAAAATTTAATAATTTACGTTAAAAAACAATCGTTTGAAGTTCCTTTGCCAACATTTAATACTTCATGCACTGAAAAACCCATAGAAAAAGATAAATGTATCAGGTCCTCACCTCAGAACATAAATTTATCAAAACAAGTTTTAATGGAAAACATATCGTTTTATTCATTGAACGTTACTTGGCCCATTGGTCTCATAACGGAAACCGTACACGAAAATAATTCTGTACAAGTTTCACATGTCAAACAATATTACTCTACCCCGAAGTTAAATATAGACGAAGATATGCGTTGCATAAGTTTAAACGGCGAAGTAATTATTTTCAAGTCTTCAAATGTTATAGAAATTTTAAGACCGGATGGATCGTATATACAAATTACGAACTGTGAAAAAAAGAATACTCAAGAAGTATTTGAAGACCCTCAAAGTGATGCTAGCTCTGATAAAAGTAAGAAAGGAAAAGGGAAGGAAAAAAATAAACCAAGCAAAAGTTCATCAAAATCTTCTAAAAATATTATCGATAATGACGAAAAATTGTCTGATACTAAACTTCCAGTATACGAACTTCTAATTAATGAATTTGAAATAATTGAAGCTAATGGTCTTAAGCAAAAATGGATAAAAGATTCTCCACTGCCCCCAAATAAGCTACTCATAAGGACGGCTACCGATTTTTGCTCAGGAGAGATATTCTCTAGGCGCATGGACGGAACAAGTACATTGCTTAATAAAGATGGAGTTCAGATAGTTACCTTTCCCGATAATACACGTATCATAACAACAGTTATTATTGATGAGAAAGAAATTTTCCCAGAATGGACTGATGAAGAAATTGAATACTTCACCATGTTTGGATCGGAAATAGTAGAAACTGGTAGCATTCGATCTAAAAAGTCATTGTCCCAACTAAGCTATGACGAAACTGTAAGGCATAGCACTAGTGCACATGATTCAACATTCGAAAACGTTGATGGTAAAGAGGAGGGTAACAAAATGAATAATAGAGAAAGGACAGATGGATATATTTCTATACACGTAATATTCACTATTGAGCATAAGTATTTTGTAACTACAACAATTAATAAGGCAGATGGAACGATTTCTATAAAATCACCTAATGATGTAAGCGTTGAAATAAATTCTAAAAACCATTACAAATTTTCCTTAGATAGCGCAACAACAGCTGACTTTAATGGACATGATTTAAATATAAATTATAAGGCATGTGCACAATGCCGTTCGTGCACATCTTGTAGGATTAAAATAAAATACGATGAACTGTCTAGCGCAACAAACTTTAACAAGTGTTGGCTTATGATGGAAGATTCATTTAACACAAAAGTTTTGGTAAATGATGAAGGAAACATCAATGTACTCGATGATTCTTTTTCTGATGAAGAGTTGTACGATGGAAACAATAAAAAAGAGCATGTGACGGAAGAAGAAGAAAATGACAAAGTTGGACGTAAATTTTGTGAAGTAAAATCTAATAATTCACTAGGAAAATGCAGAGAGTTACATGAAGCAAAGGCTATGAGATTTTTCATATTACGGCGGTAAGATAATTTAATAATGTTTGTTTTATTAAACAATTAATGCACTTAAATGTTGTCTTTTCTTTATAACAGACAGCTTACCTGCTGCGAATTAGAACATCGAGCGGTAATAGATCATTATAAGGAAAATTGTCGATGGCAGCCATGGTGTTCCATTAACAAATATGACACATTTGGTGATAACCGCAGCATTTTATCTATACTTTCTCCCGTACACCTTACTGAATCGGAGGTAAATTTAATATTTATATATTTAAAGTATTTTTTACCTACAACCTAATGCCAATACTTAGATGTTTGTTTGGACGCTCTAATAGATTTTACCTTGCATTTACTTAATATTATATACATAAATATGAATCAAACTAAAAGCCTATTTTCTAGTGTATTTTAAGTCTTTTTTATTTATTTTTAATGTTATATTTCATGGTTATGTCATATTTCATAGAAATGGTTAATGGAATCTCAGTATACCAGCAAGCCAAAGAATCTTACTTACAAGGACCTTAAACCAGATAGTGGCAAAGGTTTTTATCACTGGATGCGGCCTTACGAAAGATTTCAGCCAACGTACAGAGAACCTGAAAGTGTCGTATCCCATACATTACCGAGGGCTTTCATTTTAAGGTAAATTGCACATTCAGCAAAAGTCGCCTCTTGGACACAAATTTAAATACCTATCAGTAAATGTACGAGAAAACTAATGGTATTTTACAGAAACCTAGAACAACAATGGGAAGAAGCTAATCGAGAAAATCTGAAAGGTGGAAAGGAGCTTTTAACAGCCATATTAAAGTATCGGCGTCTAATGGAGTCCGACAGTGATACTATTTTGTACGTGCCCATCCGCGATCCGCGACCAGTAGATGAGCGACGCATAGATGATATCATACAAGCAATAGCTAGCAGGTTACTTAAATATTACGTACGTGGTAGGAATGGAATCGTCGAGGACCGCGACTATTCCAGCTATTGTTGGAATCTTCGCAATAACTTCGCATCTTCATGGTGGCAGAATTAATGGCGTTGTACTCGTAGCCATTAACTAGGACTCGAAACATTCACTAGTTTAATCAATAACATGGGCACACTAGTAGTTACTAATTATTAAGGAAGTATATACGAGTATATTTTATATCCAGTCATAATTATTCATTGTATCGCCCTTTAGAAAATTGTGTGTCGTTATTACATTAGCTATTTCCATAGTGGCATGTCGAGTCAAAATTACTTAGTTATTCGAGCGAGACATAAAGTCAAAAGAGACTTCATGTCTCGTATGAACATCTACTAAACTACTTGAAAAACTCGAAATTTTTGGTTAAAAAATAGGTAGGTATTATGGGCTCAGACAAAAGCTTATTGTTTTTTATAGAACATATGAAGATTTAAAATGCCGATTAGCAGATGATGTTCAAAAACGAGCTAAAGCAACAATAACAACTAAACCGCCAATTCGATTAGAAGATATGTCGTTGGATGGAGAGTTGGAAGGTAAAATTTTGTATTTTATTTATATATTTTTATACCTATTAGTAAATAAAGTAGATATATATAAAAATATAGATAGATATAAAAATAAGACAATAACGCAATAATAGTAGTAGTCCATTAGTCTCATTCTTATTTGCCTACCCTAAAGTATGTGTACCTCTCCTTGAAATATTCAAACTTGTTTGCCAAAAATAGAATTCAGATATTACTCGATTATCATTGTGAACATATCGATATCTGTCTTATTAGTATAGATAGGCTATTTAAAATTTTTGGAACTTTAAAAACCTAAAATCTACGCGTAAAATTTGAAAAGCTGTTTGAGCATTTACCGGTTACATATAGCATAATGAATCGGGACGTAGCACAGGCCAAATGTGGCCATGAATTTTAATCATTCGGATCAAATTTATAAAGCAAATATTGTGTACCTACTAGTGTACATCCTCAGACAGGACGAAAATCGACCGGTAGGTACTCAAGTAGCACTATTCTGTTACAATTAGCAAAGGAGTATTTTCCTTTGTACTGGGAAGGTGCCTTATTAAGGGATCGAATGTTATCTGTCAACGTAGTATTATACTCATAAGTTTATACGAATACTATTAACGCAGTTATTTGTTAGAAATTAGTGACGAGTTGGAATTCCTTGAGGAAAAGCGAGCCAGCGCGGTGCAAGAGGTAGAAGCGGCAGAAATGAGCCAGAACCTCAAGCGATATTGGCGAAGACGCGCTGAGGAGTACAAAGAGGAACAGTTTTACAAGTGAGATTAACGGTTTTTTTAATCGTAAATGAGTAGCAAACGAGCATGTTGGCCACCTGATGGCCACATTAAGTGGTCACATCAACCCGGGGACACACGCCCAACTGAGGTCTTACTAGTTGTATGCATCCACGTTGATGTTGTTACTCATGAAGACTGCAATCGACTATTGCAGTCAATTAATGTTGTAAAAAGGCCTTAGAGGCGGTTTAAAAATTGACATAAGATACTTTTTTAACCATTAATTTCAATCTCTACCGCCGATCCGCACTAGAGCAATGCGACCCCAAACTTGTCCAGGTTGTACTAATAGATCTACTCCCGGGATTCAAGATTAAAAAATAAAAAACATTAAGACCATGCTTACTGAGAAATAGAAACCAGGATTTTGCACACTGACGGTAATTAATCAATTACCTGTTTTTCTTTCATTCAGATATCTCTTACGAGAAGGCAGTGTCCCTCCATATTTTCGCAATGTACTCGGAGGTGCCATATGGTGGGAAGTAAACAACATGACTGACGAGGCCTCTACTAAAGCCGAGCGGCGAAAAATGAAATGTGTTTGTGACCCAGAAGAACAAGGCGGATCTTCCAATCGTGACCTAATGGAGTAATCTTTACCTTAGTAGGCTTTTGTATGTGGGTATGGGAAACCCTAGAGCCTAAGTAAGAGATGCAGTGACTTTTTACTGCAAGTCATGTGTCCAATGCCGTATCAGAGGGCCAAGTTATACCTATACGTTTTTAAGTCAGTTCAATATATTTTCTATCAATCCGTTAATTAAAATTTGTTAGTGCCTATTAGGTAAATCAATTAGAAAGGCATCTTTGCTAGACCCTTAGTTTATTGTTGGGCATTGGACAATGTTTACTCTGAGGTGATAATCCGGTATCTTTCGGGTATCACTTGTTATGCTGCCAATCTCGCTACCAGTATCCTTGAATCAAGTTATCTTGCTTGGGTTCCATATCAATTTTTATGTTGGTACCTGGGTACCTGTCCTGTAATTGTACTTTTTAAATTAAATTCTCATTTTATTATACCTACCTAATAGATATTTATTTCTTAAATTTCTTTCCTTCTCCGTTATTAAAAGTTCTCACTGAATTTATCCAACACTTATTGATTTTAGTATTTTTTCGGAAAAAGGATAATGCTATGTTCCTATAGGCTAGTTATTTAATACCGGATAATTAAGTTAATATTATTTTATACAACTTTACCTACTTACCTAATGTATTTATTTCAATGAAATATGCATTTCTTATGAAGCCTAGCTATGCCTATTCATGTTAAAACATAACTGTTGGAACTTTATTTTATATGTAATGTAGTAACATTATTTTTAGATGTACTCATACATCTGTTACTCAGCTTTGACGACTACAACCCCCTAGCATCATATCGAATCACTGCATCAGCTAATTGGTTCTCGATGACATGTCATGATGCTAAAAGATAAGTAGGTACACCAAATCTCTGAAGCTCAGGGGGGCCAAAATACGGCACCGCGTAGCCCTTTTGAAACTATCCTAAGCGCTCCAATTAAAAATTCGATTTAAGTAAGCCACAACAGAACTGTTACAACGGTACCAAATAAGAATATGATAGGAGTATGTATAGGTAATAATTTAAGTAGGTAGGTATATACCTTAAATGTAGTGTATTGTAGGTGTGATAAGTACATTTAATTTTAAATCTAGAAAACCAATGCTTTATTTTTTTATTAGTAGGTACCTATACCTACCTACGTTACTTACTTACTCACTTACCCCGATGGCTCAGCGACCCGAAGTGAGTCTTGGCCTCCGATACGAGAACTCGCCATTTGTCCCGGTCCTGTGCGGTTT
>DWQK01000827.1:0-18239 GCA_018231225.1 Noctuana stator
GTGAGAAAATTATATAATTATTCTTCTGATATGTTTTTAAGGTTTAACTTATTACTATTTATTCTATTTACTGGGAGGTATTATTACTGACGACTGGATGTATGTAGAATATGATCTCTACGCTGTGCTGTTCAAATATAATTTTAAAGAGTAGTGAAATTTGTATCATGAAATATACCATCTATCTTAGATGAGGCAATTAGGAGACATTTGTCCCATTTAATTATAGAAAAAAAGTGTTAGCTTTTCCATGGTGGGACAATCCCATGGAACTAATGGGACAGACAGTCTACTGCCAATACTAATAGGGCTAAAGTCAGATTAATTTATTCCAACTACGGTGACGAATCGGAGTGGACATAAATTGAGAAACCAACAGATACTTAAGTTTCGCTCGTTGGACAGCACAAGAACATGTTAGCATTACCCATAAGTCATAACTATGACAAAAATACGTGCAAACCACTAAAACTAATAAAACGCCGGTCAAAGCTGTTTATAGCTGCGCGTTTAACTTTACAGTGATGTAATATAAATCTGAATGAGGGCACTCAGTGATGAGTTTGTTGTTAAACTTAAACACCTTTGTGACAAAAGTGTACCACTTTTCATACTAACAACCATTGTTGCGTTGCTTCTAGTATTACTTAAGTACTCAAATTGTAACACTCGAATTGTAGTTTCCTCTTATTAAATCTAAAAAAATACTTTCCGATGAGTTTTACTCCTATTAAATAGGAAAAGGGAGATAATTTGACTGAAAATAACAGTTGTAACAAAAATAAAAAATAACAGTTAACATTGTATGATGCAGAAAAGTATGTTGTATTTAATTAACTACATCTAATTCTCATCAGGGATTTTATGTTGGTTGCTTAAGTCTGTTGTATACGATAAATTATAATATCTATAATTTTGATAATGTGGCATGCGTATTTGAATTGTTTTAGAACATATATGTAAGTTTTTTGAAAACCCTGCATATAAAGCTGCATTTGCCAGCTTAAGTGAACATACGAAAACTCACAAGTGAAATATGAACGTGCCTGTAAACACAGTCCCTCTGAGACTGCGACGAACCCCAGTCCTCATTAGACACTCGTAAAACGATCAAATAGTTACTCTAGTTTACTGCAAGAAAACACTGTCTGAGAACAGCGATAAAATCAGTTTGGATCTAATTTAGGGGAGTAAAATCTTGCAAGTTTATCGAGTAAAGACGTTACTTTCTGTGGTGTTTGTGCTACGGTAAATATTTTAACATTTTAACTTCGGTTACTCAGTAATTCAGTATGTACGCGAAGGTGGTATAGAATGGGTTGCTTTATTTATTTTGTTGGAATATTGTTGTTTTAAATTAAGAAGTTTTATCACCATAAAAGTTTGAGATATTATTTTAATGATAATTCAAAAATCGTAACTATAAATTTCTCAACAATAATTTTTATTTTAATAGTGTTTTCGTTTCACTTTGTTTTATTTCTACTATTACAGACTAGTTGATGTAAGACAAAAGTATAACAAATAAATAACTTACTGTAATATCTACTTTTTGAATAAAAAATACAAGTGCACTGTTATGCTAGTCAAACAAGAAACACCCTTGAAACGTATACGCTTCCTACTTCGATGCAGACAGCTCTTAATTTGAACTAATAGCTTTGGCGGCTAATCCAATGCCGCACAGAAAATTCCAATTTCCTTAATTAACTACCCCCAGTTTGGGTGAAAGCTTTGAATAGGTGCGGCTACGTTGATACCACGACGTCGATACCTCCTATTACATTAAGCGCAATAGAACTAACATCTGATACTGTAACTATCAATATATTTAAAATAAAAAATATTTAGAATAGGTACCATCATCCATCTAATTACTTTCAAAATAATTTTTCTAGTATAATTACAATGCAATACTCAAATAAAATTGTAATATAAAATATATTTTAATCTGAAAAGTAAAAACTGAACAAAATCAAGAACTTACCTGCAATAGTAATGAAATCGAAACGATTCCTTGAGCCTTGTGGAGCGCTTCGGAAAAGTTCGAATATAACTGCGAATTAAAACCAAATATTTGAATCTGTAACAAAAGGAAAGCCAAAGATTGAATTTTTCTTTGTACACATACTAGGTACTTAATATTAAAGGACTATTTTTTGTTGTCAAATTCTAAATTGGTATGTCAAGATAAGCGGGAAAAATAAGTAAATGTACCTATGTCTTTATAACAATCAAAACGTTAATCTAAGAATATTTTAACGGAATGAAATAATAAAGAGAGCTCGAGTAAATTGAGGAAAGTAAGATAAA
Source organism: Noctuana stator (assembly GCA_018231225.1). Classification (NCBI taxonomy): domain Eukaryota; kingdom Metazoa; phylum Arthropoda; class Insecta; order Lepidoptera; family Hesperiidae; genus Noctuana; species Noctuana stator. The sequence continues at coordinate 2,314 of DWQK01000827.1, forward strand.
TCTACAAAAGAATAAGCACATGATTTTGGATTTAACGTGGCTGCGTAAGAATTTGTCACATAAATAAACAGGAGGCATGGTTGAGTTGGCTCGCAGTCGTGTGTCGGGATTACATTTGGGATTTGAACGTCTCTAAGAGCGAGATGCGGGCAATGCGCGGTAAAACATCTGTTACGCTTTCTTTCGCCAACTCTTGGGAAAATCCGCGACAACGTTTTAATGTATTGCCAATAAGTTTATTAAGAAGAGGCCCGTATTCACGCTTACCACGCGTTAGTGAATTGTACGCTTAAGATTTGGAAATGTTCCAGTTTCTTGTAGCTTATGAATTAGGCTTTTCTTAATTTTAGATAGGTACATTGCAGTTTAATGTAGTTCAAAATAGCAACGTAATTTAATTTGCATACAGCTGGTAGATGACAAAATATTGAAGAGAAATCTGTATTTAATAAAATATGAATTTTAGGTCCAACACAATTTATATAAGGAGCTAGTTAGTTCAAATTTACTAAAACAAAGGTTTATTTGTATAAATAAATTTGACAATCTGACAATATGTCCGATTAGGTGAGTACAAGTATGTCTTGTTAACATGTCACAAGTCTTAACCTTTGTAAAACGCTGTTGTAAGCTATGCTACTTCAAGATGTAGAGAATTTAACTGTTAAATGTAGAGCATTTAACTCTTTTTATAGTAAACACAGTTGAATTTGAAAATAATACGTACGAGTAACTAAATACTTTACTATGCTATTACTAGAAGATATTACAGCACTCACTAATTGTTTGCAGTAACAAATTACAAAAATCCCAATTTTTAATTTGAAGTCTGCTTATTAAATAATACTTGTGCTTTTTTGTGTTGTAAATGAAGTCCTTGGTTATTAAAAGTCTTTTAACTTCACTGCGTCAGTTACGATAAAATGTTTTTTCTTAGAAATTCTATATTAAATTTCTTTTGTGATTATTATGTAAGTAAGCGCGCTGCTCGCTGTGCCGTACAAAGCGTGAGTCTTGCCGAAGTTAATTTTATTTGTATTCAGCACGTTTCGTCTTGTTGCTTTGCTCGAGTTGCGGATTGTAGCCGCAAATGTTTGTATTCATAAGTGAGTCTGCAATCAATTAGCGAGCATTTGACTGTGCAATATTATATATCTGCCAAGCTTGTAGTAATTAACCAAATCTGGCAATCGATTCCAAAAACTTGTTCAGTATTATCGAACGAAGAGTTTTATTGAATATTCAACATTATTGCATGAATGCCGTATAAAGTTGATTTTACACTCACTTATTAAGAACAAACAAAGGAAAGAACAACAAAAGAAAGTTTTATTTACCTCAAACCACTGCATTTTTTAATTTATTAAGTTATTAAATATAAAATTTACCTCAGCAGGAAAGGAATATCCATTGATCGCGTGCTCAGAGCCGAATTGATCGTGGAGTCCATAATGTATGTGAATCTCGTGGAACTGGTACTTGTAGGACAGTGGACCACCAGTGATATTGATGTGATGACGAGTTTCGTTCTCCACCGTGAAGATCACGGAGTGACCCGTGTTGCTTATTAGACCATTAATCTGTTGGAAGTTAAATTTAGATTGATAGCAATCGGTGAACCTTAAATTTTACCATTATGGTGCTTAAGACACACACGTGTAGGTACATTACTTATGACGCAACAGCGATGGTTCTCAAAAGTAACAACGTGGGTACGTATATAAAAACGCACCCACACCTGCGCCTATATCAGCATGCGCCCAGCTTTAGGACATTATATTATGGACTCATTTTGTTTTGTTTTCTTGAACAAAAACAGAAAGTAAACGTAGTTGGTCCAGCTCTTTAGACGGAGTTCCGTGACACACACAAACAAAAGAATTTTTCAAAAGAAAAATTTCAATTTAGGTACTTGTAAGGAATTAATAACTTAAATATATTTATGTAGGTATTATTCTACTGACTTACCCTATGTTTATCAATGTGTAAAAATCGCAGGTTGGGATCGAAGAGCAATTTCTCTGGCTCCAAGTTGACGGGAGACTGACGCCTCCCCTTGTTGCACAGCGACCACTCTGGGTTGATCAGGCCCCAGAAAGCGGGACCTTTGAAACACTTTATCTCAATATCTTGGGAAAAGGCAATGGAATCAATTGATTTAATAAAATATTAACATACTAAAACTCGTGCACAGTACCTAGCTATGTAATAAGTACGTTGTTTGACAGTTGCTGTGCAAATTGCTATAAAATATTGCCGTTCCTAATGATTGAGAAAATGTTAATCATATACAAAGATCCATTCCATCATGGCGACCCTGATGGCACACTAAGTAAAAGTCCAGACCCTGCTGGCAACGCAACTGATAAAATTACAAGCCACTTGAAAAAACATATATTGTAACAGAACCCATTTGGCGACCTTAATAAAAAAATATAAATTCTGTGCTAAATAACTACCTTGTATAACTTGTTCATGAAAAATAAATACGGCTTGCATCCCCTGTGATTTCACAAAACTGTAATAAATTGATCTGCAATTGCTATATTCATTCCATTTGTAATCCTGTGCAGTGATATTAGTACAAAAGTTACATGGCGAGTTAAAATGTATATCGTATTACATAGCCATGGAAATTTACGTGTTGTTCGTTGTAATCTGATGAATCCCAAATACAATGTTAATTATTGCACTGACAATGGCGGTGAAAGTACGTTATTATTAAAGCTAGCTCTATAATTACTCACAAAATAATTAATGTATTCATTTCATATGTATTTCTTTTCTTTTATATCTGAATAATGTACCTACTAAATTCAAAAATCAAAATCTTTAAATTGATTCGACGTAAAGAGCTATCTAGAATGCGGTATACTCGTATATATCGTTCAAAGGTGACACACAGATTATGTTACTGATTTCATTATGGTTCTAGTGTTATTTTTGAGGCTCTTTTTCCAGACTTTGTTCTCCTGGCCTTCTTTAGCAAAAAGCTCGCCTGACGTCGATGATTATAACAGAACATTATTAACTGTTCCAAGATCTCAATTCCTCAAGTCGATTTTCTTACCTCTTAAATATTTGGGTCTGCTGCTGACGTAATTGCCGGCTTTTATGTCCACATAAAAGTCCCGAAGCACCCACACAGTGCCAAAAAAGTATTTACAATAAAGGAAAGTTCACTTAACGCGTGCCCATAAAGTAGGCGTGACCACAACCGCTGCGCCGGCTTACTCATGCAATTTTCAAGGTCATAAATAATAAAACGTGAACGCGATCCAAAGCACTTTGGCTACTTTCACGCCGCAGTTTTCTCTCATATTGAAATACCTCAGAGACGCTACTCTTCACACGGTTTTAGAGCTCATGCTAACATTTTTACATTGAAAACAGGTGCCATTTTTTTCACAGTTAATCGTTTCATTACCCTACTTTGCTGAAAGCTTTAACGTTTAATGCTTTGCTTAGTTACTCAAACATTATTATTTATTTTTCCGTAAAAACGTAATAAACTGAACTAATCGTAATAGTGAGTCAGTACGAAAAATTATAAATTTTGCCATGAAAACCAATTAGTGTTTAGTGTTCGCTATTTAGAATACTTATTACAGAACGTATTAATAGATAGTATAACACTTCAACTGTAGTATTAAAACATTTGCAAATGTACGAGTATCTTGTGTAAATGTAATATCCAAAATGTGTAGGAATTAATTAAAAAAATGGATTATTTTAATTTGAAATGAATAAAAACCAGTCTTATTACATAATCTGACATAGGAAATTAGTAGGAACTTTTGTAAAAGGTAAGTATGAATATTGCAGAAGATCGGAAGCTTGTGGCATCACGCAACATCAGTTCGCAAACTTTGGCCGGAAGTCCTGTCTGAACTTGCCGATATGTTTTTACTGAATGACTAAGTTATTCAATTACTTGCCTAATTTATTATTAGGGAATGAGAAAACCGAATTGGATAAGCCAATTACAATAAATATCAGTGACTATATTATGAAACATTAGCATTCCAATCTCAGGGCTGCTGGAAGCAATTCCAGATGGAAATAAGCAGTTACTATATACAAAGTTATTTACATAATAGGTTTAACTATATAATGATAATTATACAATATTTGATAAGATATTTTCGAGTAAATAATAAAATATAATGTTACAGAGATTTAACCTAAAATTATCTCCAATTTTCTCCCTACATTTTATGAAAAATACGGAAGATCACGTAATAGGAATTTCGTTCACGTACAAATGAGCAATTTTGAATCCGAAAGAAATGTAACTGTAATAAAATTCAAGGAAGACAATGCGAAGTATCAGCACGCGAGTGATATGATAACACCTCACAATTTTGCGAGTAACGCAATATGAATGCAAGATAAATCGCCCGTATAAATTTCACGTCACGTAAACCGGCAAAAATGTTATCGGCACCGAGAAATTGATACGGCTCGCAAACGAAATGTTTGCGGCGGGTTTGCGGTAGGTCAGTGTACAGACCACAGATTATTCATTTTGTATGAATTTATTAACCGGTCCTGATGATTATAATATATTATTGGACGGAATTCATTTCATTCATAAAAATCAGACAGAAAGGCAAACAGAGAGGCAGACGGACGAACAGACTGATAGATAGACAAAAATTGCATTTTACATCCGGATTGTGTTTTACATATTTCTTTATAACCTGAAATAACTCCGCCGATGATTTATTTATTGTACACAAGTGTAATTCAATATGTCAGGTGTGTGTTACGTGCTAAGGTCACGTGTCTATCTCATTGGTTATTTCAGGTGTCACGTGACCGCTGGTGTAGGTGACATTAACAGGATGGAATTAAGAGTTCATGGCCTCATGCAATGTACGAAAATTATAATATTTTTAAGCAAAGATGTTTTACCATCTGTCTGATAACAGGTGTAAAGTTTAAGTGTTTATTTCATTAAGTAGGCATTTAAAACCTATAAAACCTTAAAACTCACTTAGGTATGGAAAGCAAGCAAACAAAACAATATTAAGAGATGAGATTTGATGGTACAATACAATGAGATTTGTAACTTGATACTGCTGTTAACAAACTTAGGGGTTGTAACCCTTCATTATAAAGTTGTTGTTTGCTTAACTATAGAATTTGTAGGTATTCGTAGGCTGTTATAATTACTATAACTTAGTTTAGATACAACTTAAGAGTTTATATAAAACATTTATATAAAACATAAGAACATGTTTTGTTATACAATAGTCCATTTTGATCTCATCTTAGCACTTGTAAAATAACCCCTCTGCAATTTATATAACGCCAAGGAAAACTTACAGCCTACTAAAGTCATTCGTATTTTATTCATATTGTATTAGTAGTATTTGGATTGTTCATGCATCCTTATGTATACTCGCTCAGTATACTTAAGAATGCAACAAAATGTTTACGTAAGAATTGACCTTTTACGTAGAAATTTAATCAAAATATGAAAAATTGTTTAACAACTTTTAACGTGTTTCAACTGTAACAATTACATAATGAACGAAGGCAGACTACAATGTAAAGTACGTTTGCAAACTGGCGTTCTGATTTTACATTCACTGGTCAAAAAACTGCAAAATAAAGAGAAGCATGGTGTACCCATATTAGTATAACAAAGTAATGGAGCTGATTCACTCACCTGAAATGCCATCGTAAGTCCACCATTCCTCCCAGCTGACGCCACCAACGGCTGCAATCAAACAAAATTTTATTACATCTCCAATAACTAACAAACAAACAGGCCACTGGATATTAAGCGGTTTCTGCGAGAACAGATAAATAAAAGCTTCTTTGCTGATTTAACAATGAACTAATTGTCCGGTCAACAGGAAAAGTACAAAATGTTTTCAATCTCGTTCGACACTTATTGTTATTTCCAGAAAAAATATTTCTATATTTTTCTTTATCTTTTACTGTTGGTATTCGATTCCCTTAAGTGAATCAATCAAAATGAAATAAATAAGGCAATGAAGCGTGAAAGAGCTCCTATTGAAACAAAACATTTTCCTTGACAAGCCACCGCTTGCTACACTTGAGTTGCTCGCAAATCGTTACAAACGAATTTATATATAATTAAATGTTCCGCGAAACTGAACACAAAATTTTTAAACATTTTCTAAGTTTTAAATAGTTGAGCCTTTTCACTGATGTACACATTAAAAAATTTAACTCATGTATATGTAATCTACGTAAAATGTAGTCTATAGTCACATTAGTCACCTATAGTCAAGCTTCGTCAATACCTACCTAAATCATTTATCCTACATATTTTTATTAGAATGCATATTAGTTAATATATTACAAAAGATGTTTATGTAATAAAACATAAACCAAAACAAAAATACCATAAATTTAAAATTAACCGCGGGAGCACGGTAGACGGATTTGAAGATTAAAATTTCTAATTTGAGCGTTCTGAAGTTCTCTTAATTAAGATTATAAGATTATGATACTCATAATATTACAGAGCAATTAATTCAAAAATATTTAGACGAAATTCTTGCGCCATAATTATCTGTGAAGTATCTTTCATTTTAACAAGATATTCTCACTTTACGGATGCTAGATAATAATTATGGTAACTTAACCGTAACGACCGGCGTGATATCAAAATGAAACTTATATCAGATATTATATTTACTGTAACGAATTATTATAAATTTAACATAAGTGACAGTATTCGTATAATAAATATGAATATTATGCAATCCCGAGTACCTACACTTGACATCAAAATAAAACTGTAACTAGGTATGTAGTTTCAAAATTGTTACCGTGCATAGCTCCATTTAATAACTTTGCGTGTTTATTTGAGTAATGTTTGAGTATCAGTGAAAAAATATAACGCATTTGAGATATTAAATATGACATGTGTATGTTTATAAATAGGCAATATTTAACAATTAATAGAGTAGGTAGTTTTAAAGCATAAAATAGGTTAGCCAAGTTATTATGTTGATACATCAGTAGGTACTTAGGGTAAACCTCACGAATAATAAATTAATGCATTTAATATACCACTAAACAAGCCACATCTAACCAAGCCACGTGGTAAACCATCTAAATCCTACTTAATCCTACATCTCACTCATCTCTGAGAGGGGCTAAAGCATAGTATGAGTACAATACAATGTTGTTTATAATAATAATAATAATAGAATATCAATTTATTATTTAACTTTAATTTCATCTGATCTGACAACAATGCCTAGTAAGGTCGTAAGGTCATAACCTTATCGCACATATCATGTAGTAAAAGAACAAAAAACTCGTACTGCCATGATTGAAAAAACGAAATGAATTAGTTAATAAAAGCAGGCATACCAGAATACATATTCAGGAGCGTGCAGTTGAAATGTATACCAATCTCGAAACTTACTCGATACACGCCTGATTTATGCTTTTAATTTAAATTTTTGCATTCGCCAGGCGAAGTTCGCCACGAACGCGCCGCCTGCATCGCAAATATATGTCGCAGCCGAGTCGAGATCGTTTTCAGTTACGATTCGATACAACTTGAGCGAACTGTCGACTTTTAATCTTTTAATGCTACGGGTATCTACTCAACAAACTTTTCCCTTTGGAATAAACTCGCATTCTGGGTGGTGAACTGACGACATGTAGCATTTGTTAGTACCTACGAGTACATATATAATTTTGTAAGGTTTTGTTATTGACGGTTTTATTATTAATAATCTGTTCTACGCTCTGTGAAGAGCAGTGATAGCTTAGTGGTTTAGTTTTGGCCTCTTATTTTGGTGGGTCTGAGTTTGAGCCACATCTAGATTTTTTTAAATAATATCCTTATTATAAATAACTAGCTTTGCCATGCGGTTTTACTCGCGATAAGAATAGTAACGTAATGCTTGATAGCCTATATATTCATCATGAATGTAGCTATCATACATAAAAAAAGTATTTTTCAAATCCGGCTTGTAGTTTCAGAGATTAGCGCGTTGAAACAAACAAACGAACAAACTCTTCAGTTTTATATATTAGTATAAATTACTTGCTCTTCGGTGAAGGGAAACATCGTGAAAAAACCTGCATGCCTGAGAGTTTTCCAATATTGTTAAAAAATAATACAGTTCCATTAGTAAATGGATACGAAACGAAATGAGTAAGACAGATAAAAGCGCTTTAAATTTAAACGCTTAGTACGGAAACTATACTAAAACAAGCATAAAATTGAATTCTTATGCATTGCTGCATTTTGCAGACGCGATTGCTACGTGACGGAGGGAAATGCCCGCCTGGGAGACGCCAGTCAGCATCTGTTTTGTAGTCTTAACTCTCGACAGTCTAAAGACAAGGGGCATACCTCCTTTCGAATATTAAATCACGAGTATTTCCCAACCCTATTTAGATTCCATTGAAACTAAGTTCAACGTAACATGAATAAGAACATTTATTTTATAACACTCAAATGGAATAATGTCAGTTACAATATTTCAAGGGTATTGATGTCGCAATCAAATGTTCAAAACGTGAGCAATTCGCAGCCGACGAACTCCACAAAGAGCTTCAACCATGCATCGGAAATGAATCAGTTTCCTTTCCGAGTACGGCAAACGATATATCTCGGTGCAAAATACCATTCAAAAGTACACTCTAAACCGTAAGTAGTAAAGCTCAATTAAGCAAAGCTGTAGGGAATTAAACAGGATGCAGTACCTGGTGGAGACACGTTGTAGAACGAATAGTATCGCGCATTTTAAATTCATGGCAAAAGTTTATACCTAAGAGCTTAAGGATTAAATGTAATTCAATTAAGTGAGTCTAGTTGTCACGTCCTAAGGTGCACGTTAGTATAATTTTATGTACTCCACTGGCACACGGATTTGGCTTTCGTATCGATTTTCCGATGCAGTGAACTATGAAAGAACGAATGGAAATGTCATCGATGTATGAAATAAATAAATAAAATCACGTGGAAAATAGGCAATTTCACGGTGCATTGAGCGTTCTTTGCGTGGCGTGTACGAGTTGCATCGAGCTCGCCATCGTCGACGCCTGCACAACAAAAGCTTTATTGGTGCAAATAATTTTAGTGGTACCTGAGATTTTTCATAACCACTACAATTAATTTCAATTGCGTCACAATTATTCAAAGCCCTCGTGCAGAATACTTGTAAACTGGAACTGACTGAATTTCAAAAGTAAAAATGGTTAGGTGTTTCTTCTAGTAATGCTTAGGTTCTTTATAGTTAATTTGAGACAATGAAGCGTGCATAGACCAGTTGGTAGTGTAAATCGCAAACGATCTCGGATGAGACATTGCTAGTGGCAAATTTCATGCGCGGAGGGCACGTTAAGCGGTCGGTTCCGTTTGTTATCAGATACAGGTTGGCCACTAACCCATATTTCCACCAATCCACATTGGAGCAGCGTGGTGGAGTATGCTCTAAGTTTCCTAAGTTCCCCGGTTGTGGGGAGAGACCCGTGCCCAGCAGTGGAACATAAAAAGGGTTGAAGGCAAGACAAGAATAACAAAGAACGAACTTACTGCCTAGTGGCATTCTCCAGTCAACACTTGGTGAAGGGGAAAATATAATATGCTCAATAATGTATGGATTGATTTCAGTTTATCAAACGTGTATCTTCATTAGAGTTAGCAATAAAAATTCAATAAACTATAACTTGTGAAAAAGCACTAAGTTTATTAAAGAACCAATGCGCACTTGGCCATCTAAGAGGACTACTCACGAAACCTTCATTTCCGACACAATAAAATAATGATGTCTGTACATGATAAATGTTTGAGCTTCGAGGAAGGTCATTTGAATGCAAGTTAAATCAGTTAAAACATATTGGGTATAGCTGAAATTGAACTGCGGCGGTGGAGTAGCAAATGGAATAAACATCGCCCCCGTATATCACGGACGGAGCAAGTAGGTGCATTTCAGTTTAGATACTCAGTTTGTATTAAGAATATATTTACATCTGGCTGTATTATCTTGATTTATGATACCGATATACTAAATTTCTCGGGTTGGTACAATGTTTTAAAATACTGATAAACACAATTAATTTTCTTATTAAAGCGTATTTTAGGGATAATATTAATGATTATTGTCAGACAAACCTAAAAAAATGCTGCCTTATAAAATGTGTTAGAAATTAAATTATTATTTTTTTAAATAAGTATTTATTTAACTGTACAGTTCAAATTGTATGTAACTCATAATTTATTTTGTAATAAAAAGTACCCACAGTAAACTTGTATAGTAATACAACAAAACTGCCCAAAAACATCAAGTACCTACATAAAACAGTGTACCTATTTGGGTGACATACTGATACAGTCATGTTCCGTATTCAAACCATATCGTGCATCAGGTGAGTTTCTCTACATATGCTAACTAGCTGTGCTACGCTACTAGCATGTTGGTTACAACATTAACTATATTAAACTTTATTTTACATTTTCGACCGAACTTTGCAGAATTTCACCAGTTCTAAATAAAACAGAGATAAATACAACAACTCAATATAACCGTCACAAGGTTAAGATTTTTGTCTCTTCGTAAATTACAAATACCTATATTCTTTTTATATTCGAACTGTATGCTGATATAATTGATGCTAAATTTGTGATGATGCTAAATTTACCATGTGTGACATTCACATTTTATATCGACATTATCTATGAAGAATCTTACTAAATTACCATTACACGACTTTAATTCCAACAGCAATGGTGAAGTAGATAATGTCTTAAGGAAAGGTATACTCTTTACTTGCAATAAGGTGTAAATATAAGTAAAATTTACAAACTTTGCTTTTACACTTCTTTTGAAAAACGACGACTAACCGGACAATAAAGTACGTCGTAGCTGACGTCACGATGCCATATGCTGGCGGCAATGTTACGAATTCATAGTGTATCGTGTGCCGAGTGAGCTACCTACTCGTACTATGCTAATTCTGCGCTCCTAGTATTTGCACTCATGAATCGTATACATTGATCACTAACATTACTACAGAAACCAAATGAAAATTATACATTTCATATTTCAGTTAATTTACACAAAACTACAAAGAAATATCATTATCACTTAGGCCATTGATGAAATTTTTAAGAAAATCTGTTCGATAGTTAAGTTTATCGCGTCCAGACAGACAACAGACATTATATCAGATACTATATTATTATGTAGAGATCGTATTTATATGCTTCCATATACAAAATTCAAAAGCTCACATTGATAGAAAGTTCTATTCCTTTTAAAATTAACTTCGTCTAGTTTTAACGCAATAACTCGCAATAACTTTAGTTTTGCTACGAGTTGCCATGCATTACGCGGCATTCTCCTTTTAAAACTTTTGTGTTACTTAATGTAATACTAATTCAAATTTTAGTGCAAGGACAATAACCAGTGAAGCAAAGTTAAATTAAACTTGGTTGCGGATTCGGCATCGGCCGACGGAGCTTAAGGCCGCGGCACCTGCGTCGCTGTAAGCTATTTGTGGCGCGCTTTCTATGACTACTGTTTACTTTTATGCAATTTACTTTTCAAATGTAGGTTATTATAACACAGATTATAAGGTCTGTGTAGTAAAAAAAACTTACTACTTTACAAAAAAAACTTACTACTTGCATGTTAAAAATGTATTTCATGCATGTAGTTAATTTCTTACATTTTAGTCAGGTTACGTCTATTTTGAACTAATATTATTTTATACACTCCTGTTTAAAATTATTCGAAACAATTATATTTCAATTTGGAGAAAATATTTCATTTTATAATTTTAAAACCCGAATTTAATGATTACAAAGTTTAAGAACATAAAATATCTAATCTTGACTGACATTAATTTTTAGTAAGGATATTACAATTTTATAAAAAAAAATTTTAGGTCTTTTGATGTTGTTGTATATTGTTGGCACATACAAATGTTCAAAACTATACATGACATGTGTGAGTTTAAGTGCAGGAAGAAAACTTAGTGAACGAAACTTAAATTAAAGCTGCATACGGATTCGTTGTGGACCGCAGAGTTGAAGGCCACGACACCTGCTCCACTGAAAACACAATTTGTGACGCGGCTTTTGTCATACTTGTTTACTTTTATGCAATTTATTTTTCATACCTACATACTGCTTAGCAATTTATTCAAAACTTTCCTCTAAGCGCCAGATGTTCGTTGCTATTTTGTGTTACAGTAATATGCTGTTATTTTGTCTATAACTCATAGTACTCGCACCAACCCACAACAAATTGGAATAATTGCCCCTTACATTCGAATATTTTTATGCTTTTACGTTTTTTTACCAAAAGCTCAAACGACACGCAAATGGAACAATACATGATATTTTGGTTTCTTCCGGTCTCGAAATTCTGACCTCGTCAGTGAACCGCCTAAACACCATAAAACAAAGGTGTTCGCATAATGACGGGTTAGAAGTGGGGTTCGAGGTTAGCTTCCAAACAAAATAGAGCAATTTGCTGCCCGTAAGTAAAAATGGAGTTGATAAACGCAAAAAAAAATTTTACTGTTGAGTACTAATTTATACTTTTGACCTTAATATAATATACGTATGTCATTAAGCAATAAAAAGGCAAATAAATTTTAGAATACATAATAATTTACTTTGCCTTCAACCCTTTTTATGTCCCATTGCTGGGCACGGGTCTCTTCCCACAACTGGGGAAAGCCTAGCCTGGCAGTGAGATTGCTTACTATCCACACTACCAGTAGGGCTATGCGTGCTTCGTTAATTATAATTTAATTAGGTCATAAAATTTGTACAAATTCCTCATAAATACAACTTTTAATATATTGACCGTCCCAAAAAAGATCCTTTTTGAATTAATTGCACTTAATTAATAAAACCACAACATGAAGTGTACTTAGCAAGTGCGGTGGACTTTTGCCAAGTCACATTGATTCTGTTCTTATTACTTCGTTTTCATCTCATTACGCGAAATAATTAAGAGATGATTTCTTCATATTTGACATTGACTTCAATGCTATATACACACAATATAATAATATGTAGTTGTTGTATCAATTACACTACACTTGATACTTGATAATTTCAGGAATCATTAATACAGTGTAATGATTCAGATTCAGAGCAAAAAAAATATGACCTTTCGTCTTTTAAACATAAAAAGTTGTGTAAATAGAGGAGTGGAACAATGAAGAGAGCAAACAAGATCATAAAACACGTCACAGGAAAGAGCCTATATATAATCAGCTTAGTGATAAATTGGTAAACAGCACGCTACCGACACAGCTGCTTCCGGCCCCGACAGACGCCTCACTTCGCTTTGTAGCTCCTTTGCTAACTGCCATTGCCACCAATATATTGGATAAACGGTATATTCAATATGGAGTTCTAATTTCTTTATTACCCTTAATTTTTGTACTAATTTCGCAGTATACGTAGCAGCGTGTTGGAGTATGCTCTAGGTTGCCCCTTCTCCCCCACCTTCCCCGGTTGTGGGGAAAGACTGGTATGGTCCAACAGTGATGGGACCATACAATGGGATGCAGGCAGATTAGATACCTCGTAATGAGAACTCTTCGAATGGTATATAAACACTAGGCCAGCGTCAATAATTTCTCTCTCATTATTGTTGATTTTTGTTGATCGCTTAATAGACAGATTAAAATTATTGCTTAGATGATCTGGATATCTCCAAAGAAGAATAGAATTCAAAGAGAATAAACAAATTTCTTAAACTATTCCTCTTAAGCTACTAAATCCTTGTCGCAGCGGTGTCGGAAAAAATGTAAATCTTTATTTAATGGCGCTTTCGGACTCGGACACTTAGCAGGACTGATGGCCGCCGCAGATCCTATCTGTAAACAGCTTGAGCTATAACCGCTAAACCAGAGCATTAATTTCTTTTAACTTTACTGCGGATAGCAATCCAAGACGCAGACAAATAAATATATTATGAATTTTACACATTCTTCTACAGTCGTCTTACAAAAATGTGAGATTATTTACTGAATTTCTTAAACCATCCCGATGTGTCGTGTATTTTTCGTTGGTAGTAGGTATATTATTTACATAGGAATAAATTCATCTAAAATTAATTTTGGTGTCTTAAATTAAATCCTTACCTGCAATAGAGTAAAAAACCGTCAATAAGGCTGAAGCTATAGCCGCTCTAAGGAGGCGGTGCATTGTCTACGCAACGCTTTCTTCCGGGCCCGACATTGGAAAGAGCTTACAACTTCACCGTTGCTCATTCGTCTTCCTTTAACTTTTTCATTATATTGCAACTGAAGTGTAGCCTAATGCAGTATGAGGTAGCAACATTCCCATCTACGATACTCCATCGTATGGCCTGAAACAACATTAAGGTATGTACTATTAATACTTGTTCATAACAGTTTACACTGGCCACTCCACACCAGGTAATCCTATCTTAGTGCAGAATAGTAAGAGTTGGAAGGACACACGCAAAGACTATTCAATCTGATCAGCAAGTTGAGGTCGCCTAATAAAGTAGGTAGAAACACCAAGAGACAGTGATTCCTCTGATACTGCTCGGATAAGGAGGGATTTCTAACGGCCCTCGAGTAGACTCATCACAACAAGCGGCAATCCGCTGCGTTATAGACCAGTTCCAGCTACGAAGACCGGGAACAGAAATCTAAAATCATGATTTTAATTTCTGTCCTACGGAATCGAACCCAAGTTACTTCGAATGGCGGACCGCTATAGTAACCATTATTCCGCACGGTTATCTTAAAAAGTAACAAATGAGCGTAAAGGTCACCTTGCGTTAAGTGGTCACTGAAAACCTTGGACAGAGAATGAGAACTAAGATTGTCACCGTAAACCTCAAGTAAGTATCAATCCTTATTAATTGAACTACAAGAACTACGGGGTATGAGGGTATTTGAAGTAAGTCCATGGGTGAATTGTACAGTTTTTACTACCTATCGCCCACAAACTATGTAGTTATCGCGCTTGCGGCCATTTAGGCTGTATTGATTCTCGTACACATGCGGGCTCATAAAATTATATTTAGTATTTCATTTTACATAAGCATACCATGAGATAAATAAATAATTTGAACAAAAGTGAATGGCAAAATCACTACTTCTGTGGCAGAATATCAGATATCTCAAGAATCAGTACATTGAAACGATTTGTCTCCTGAGACCTTAAATTAAGTAAAAAATGTCTGAGATAAGTAAATCATTTAAAGTATCTTTTCCTTGCTAACTGAATTGCTATTTGTAAACTCGTAGTAGTTAATTTTATACACTTGTATTTTATCAAGTTGCAATTAAAGGAAAGAATAAATATTTGTGTTCAGTCATAAGACGAGCTTTTCAAGACTTTTTGCTTATGGGTAAAATTAATATTATATTAAAAAAGTGAACTTTCTGCCTGCAGTATAAGAATGTCAAAGGAACGAGGTACGCAGAGTTAATTTAGAAAGAAAGCTGCAAAGAGCACGGAATATCTTCCGTGTTCGTCGCTTTTTACTACAAATAGCAAAAATTGTGTAACATTATATTACTTTTAAGTTATTTTGCAATAAAGCTAATCGTATCTACTAATTGTAATAACAAACATATTGAATTACAGTATAATGTATTCTAGATAATATGTCATGGTTTTAACTAAAATTTTTAGCTACTTGACACTTAATAATCACATCGATTGACCGGTATTGCCATATCTATTTCTGTCATGTCGGTAAATAATTTCAGTTAAGTATTAGGTGTAGTTACGGCAATAGTAGCATTATCTCTGTAGCTCCGGACCGCACCATTAGCTACGGTATACGACCCGACCATCCAGTAATTTCTACCTAGTACTTACCTACTTAGTAGGCAGATACCTAAACGGACTAAACTATGTTTGTAAGAATGTTTTTCTTAATTAATGCATGTGCGATTAAATATATATA
>DWQK01000828.1:0-18237 GCA_018231225.1 Noctuana stator
CGCCCGACGTTGCTTAAAAATGTGATCGCTTACGATCCACACTACCAGCGGGGCGCAGCGCTCTTCAAGCATCTATGTAAGCACCTATGTGTAAGTTACAAGTTTTAGTTCTTTTTTACTTAAGGTCACTAAGGTCAGATCAGAACGTGAACTTAACTCTTCCTTATGTGGCACTTAAAGATTGCTTTTGAAAAAAGAATTTAATAGTTCAATAACTTAAGACGTACCTATTCGTTTGTAAGTATGTACTTAAATTACCTTAAAAAAATATTTTTTAAATATATAATGTATATAGGTACTGAATAAAGATGATTACTAGAATTTGAGTAACTTGTAAGCTGAAACATAACATTTTTACGTAAAGCAGATAGTCACATTATTTATTCATTCTAAATACTTAAAAAACTTTAAATATATCTAGTATCAATCTCAATAAAAGTCAACTGGACTTAAATAAGAAATTTATTTTCGAGCCCTAACAAAGAGTCCAAAACTTTGTGAAAGGGCTCCGTCACGAAGTTCCGAGGCACTTATAAAGTCATCGTATGATTCCCAATCGAACGCTGGCGCTGTAAAGGTTACAGCATATTATATCACATATCAGGCACATGTCGAATGCTTTGATAAAGGTCACCCCGTATCATTTATTATTGGTGGAGGTGCGGTGTGGGCCACATGAATTTGTTATCGATCGAGGGATGAATTAGTAAAACGCGGACGAGTTGTCTTATCACAAGTGAGTAGCGATAAAATATTGATAGTCAATAAAATGTTATCAGTGGAGAATATTTTAATATCCCCAGACATAGTTTTTTTTTTAAGGAAGGTATTATAATTATATCTAACATACTCAAAACCCCATACTAGGATTCCCTGTGTCTTAGAAACACACAAAACAATTTACACTACCAACTAGACCAGGATCAGAAATCTTAATTCATCATTTCAATTTCTGCTCCGCCGCGAATTAAACCACTACACCACGGGTCGTCGTTATTGTTTTTATTACGATCAATTTATGAGTAACTGTAGTTGTTAAAAGGGAACGCGGTCTAAAAGAATTGGACAGATAGTGACGATTTGAATATAATGATGCTGTCTCCGCCATCCTTTTAAAATCAAAATCATAAGTTTTTATTCGTCATAATGTGTTTTTAAAGCAATAAAGAGACAAATGCAGCTCCAACCGATATTTTTTTTTCTTTCATACATCTTCCCTCGTTATTCGCTTGTCGCTAACAATAAAATAAGTCCTTACGTTAACTCAAAGACGGATACAACTTAATAGGATCATCAGTCGGTCTGTCAGCTGGCATTTGACTTCATTGATGGCGTGTCGAGGTGTCCTTACCGCCGCTCAATTGTAAGGGCTAAGGTCAGTCTAAAAATAAAGAGGGCTAGGACACGTGCCCTTCCGGTACTGGGTATAATAAGTGTAGCCGATAACAAGCCAGATATCTTATTTTATTAGAAGAATACTGGCTCGCATTTACAATTGGTTTCAATTAAATTTTTTGCGGCACCGTTTTATTATTGTACCGAAATTCGATACTTTTTAAACTGGTTCAAATTTTGTTGTTAGGTACTAACTTTTAAACCTATTTTTCTACGGGATCTCTCCGTGATAATAATTTCTAAATTTATCTTTTACTTACATGGGCGTAAAATTTGGATTTCGATGAGAAATATAGTCATAGAAACACGAAAATCATTAAAATTAAAATAGTGCTCTAAACACATGTCGTACAGTCACCTTTGCTTATAATTAAACCTTAGAACATCAGTTATTATCGTCGACAATTATCTTGCGCTATCATCCCATCCCATTATCGCCTATAGACAGCAATTTCTTAAGCAATTGCAACATAATCTACTCTGCGTCGAGATCGCTTTATATATCTACAGTTTCCCTCCAATTTAATGTAGATTTCTAATATTATGGACCAGTACGTTCTAATTAAATATACTGCGGGCGATAATGCTTAGCAATAGCGCCTCTTACGAGCTACACGCACTGTCATCCTACCCGGAGCTACTGTCTGGACGGATAGAGCTTCCTCTCCAGTCACCCATGACCCCAGAAGGCCTCAAATAAACGCCTCTTATGACAGGCAGAGGATACCATAGCAGTATTCTAGTACTGAGCTATAGGGACCATAGTTCACATACTTACTGAACTGCTTAAAGCCACACTGGTAGTGCAACCTCGGTCAGTATTTTAATGGATGACCGCTAGTGGCAAATTTCATGCGCGTTTCCGTGCTTCGGAGGGCACGTTAAGCTTGGCTGTATCGATAGATAGATATTTCATTTTCATATTTTAAATAAACATTTTCAAAATTTTCAATCTCTCCATAATTTTACCTTAAACATAATTGTAGCTTAAAACAAAATGGAAGCAAGATAGTTGAACAATATTTCTCCCGTGTTCCTAGCATAATTGTAATATTATTATGAAAGTTCCTCCCATCTAACTTGCATACATTGAAATTAATATGCGTATGAACGTTCTAAACTCCAAATTATAAGCCTCCGAGCTCGGCAACATTAAATTGGCTGTTAAACTGGCACTGGGATACAGTCGTGACGTCACAATCGCATAACACGCTGGATTTATTGACGCCATTAACAAGGAAATAATAATTCCATACTTTATCGTCTATAAAACCGTTATTATATCTGCTCGTTTGATAAATAATTCAATTTTGACCGAAATTCGTACATCGTTATTGCTGAGAAGTACCCGAGCTTAGAAGTGTTAGGGACATCCATTGGCATGTTGTCAATGATATAGGTATTTCTGTAGTAGTAAATACCAATAATGTAGATTTAACTGTTAGATATTACGGGGGAGAAATAAGTCTGCAATTTAATGAAAATCATTTACTTGTAGAAGTATCAGTACACGAAGTAATTAGAAAAACATTTAGTTCACCACATTCTTGTTTATCAAAAAGTTTATACATGGGAATTGATCGTTATTTTAACTTTTATTCCAAAAAAAAGTACAAAAAAATTTAGTCTTCCTATTTTGTATTTGAAAATATAGAATACAAAGGCTTGCCACAAAAGTTAACACATTACGATCTTTCGTACAACATGTTTTCTATTTCATTTGTTACTCGTACTTGCGCACTCATAGAAATAATATCCACGCAATATTTTCAAACATGTCACAAATATAGGTACTATTCTTAAGCTCAATTATCTCAAAATTTGAACTGCAAAGCGAAACACAGCCAGATAAGCGCACCCTCCCCAAACGACGTAACACTTCGTCGCATAAAAAACCGTTCAGAAAGAACTAACAAAAACGATTTCCGCGATAATGAAAACTTGTATAACTAACCGCTAAGCATCTTTCCGTGAGTTGCAGAAATAACTCAGGCATTAATGGGAGAATTGTGGTGGCGTTTCGTGAGAGGATTCCATCAGGAACCAGTGGTATACCACTTATAATTTATTAACTCTTCATAAGTGCTAAAGTGTGTACATTCATAAGTCCAGCGGAGCTCCTGTTGGCTCGGCGTATAAATAATTCAGCGTATCAGGGTGTGAGCATCTCCTTTGAGCATTCGATTGCACGTATTTAATTTGGAAATAAAGTTAATACTAATCCTACAAAGGGTCGATTGGTATGTTACACTTTTATGTGGGTGAGTTAAAATCTCGTTAAATTTTTTGAGGGGTATAAGTGGAAAAGGAATAAATGTCTTATGACATGTTAGTTTAAACACTCAGGACTTATGATAAACATGTACTCGTGTTACAAATCGTAGGTATTTAACAAATAACGTAAAAAATATAATCAGGTTTTCAAATATATTTCTAAGATTCAACAAAGACGTAACATAAAAACCAACGAAACCAGAAAGAAACTTTTTAA
This sequence comes from Noctuana stator, assembly GCA_018231225.1. Taxonomy (NCBI): domain Eukaryota; kingdom Metazoa; phylum Arthropoda; class Insecta; order Lepidoptera; family Hesperiidae; genus Noctuana; species Noctuana stator. Next base: position 3,887 of record DWQK01000828.1, read on the forward strand.
GAAACTATCTATATTTATAAGATAATTTCAATTAAATTACATAAAGTCAGTTATGTCCAAAACTTATTTATTTTCAAACAATGATAATATTCGATTTTTATCGTATAATAATTAGCGTCTTAGTTTTAGTCAAATACAACAGCAAAATAAGTGAAGACAGGGCTGATGCATTAGTAGTAGTAGTGACAATAGAGCTTAACAAAGTGTAAAATAACAACGCAATGTTTCACCTCCCACTTGACGAAGATAAAACCCAACATCACATTTAAGGTCGTGCACTCAAAGCACTTAAATAAAACTTTTAGGCTTATGCCAAAAACGGTAGCAACTAAAAAGCAGTATGAACCCGACCAAATTGAATTACGCAACAAACCTACCCTTGCTAAGCTATTTATGGGGATAACAAGCGTCCCACTGCCCTCACCAAATAAAATTATAATTGGGACATAATATGCGGAACATGGGATTACGGGCTCACATACCTACTTGTGCGACAGTAAACGGGTAAAGGACTGGCGTCCAATGTTGTCCTTGCCAATAGTTCACATATTCTAAACAAATTGGACTCTATAGTGATTATAAGGTAAGAAATAATAAAACAAACACTTTCGATTGACAAGAAAGATAAAAAAGATTGATATAAGACTAAACACAAACGAGTGTATTGAAAGAAACAAAAGAAATGATGAAACAAAATGCTTCGCACTTCGTTACACCACTTAAAACCGAAACAATAACAAATTCCTTTTTTATGATCAGTGTCCTAAATAAAAGTACGTCAAAGATACAAATGCATTTGATAAAATCACGCTAGAGTTACATTGAAGCGGTTGGAATAACGTCAGTCTGTCAATAACGTTTCCCAAAGGTTTTCGTATCTGTTACACGATTACTTCTCTCCTTTCGTTTCTTGTTTTCATCGCAACAAGCCTCTTAATGGCTTGCATTGCCTTTTCTCGGGCCCGCTCGTATTTAAGCCGATTTTATACGAGTATAGAATTAATAATTGATGCTCGTTTTATCAAAATGAAAATGAGTTTTAAGTACCTTGTAAAAAGGTCTTCTAATTGGGGTATTACTTGAGACTTTAATAACAGTCAAGTGCTCTCCGATTTCAAACTGATTTAATTTTGTTAATTCAATTGTTTGTCTTTTTTATTGCAGACTAGCTGATGCCCGAAACTTTGTTCGCCTAACAACAACTTGCCGTATTTCATGGATTTGTTAGAAATACTTCACTATTATTAATTAAAATCAGAGTAATATTTTGTTTTTCAAATTGAAATGAAAATATTAATCGTTAAATATCACAACTACAACAATTAACAATATAACAAAGCAACATAACTTTGCAGTAAAACTAGATCATTTTACTGCAAAGTTATGTTGCTACAGGAAGGATAACAGAAGAAATCGAACCGAAATTAATGGGGTTGCTGAAGTCGATCCTCAATGGGACAGCGACGAGGGTATGCAGCGATATTAACTTTGTCGGGAGAGTGTTTTCGAATCCAAAACTATGACAAAGGGTTGACCAGTACCCTTGAGAGAACTCTCGAGAAATGCATAGGAAAACAAACGACACGCTCCCACCGCGGCGGGAAGTGGATACTTTCCGTCCAAACTTTTATATTTCAACTTTGGTTCAGTCTCGACAGGGTTATTTTGTCGGTGTGGCCACCTCGGAAGTTTCCAAGCGTCAACAGTCGATGTCACTTTTCCCTGGGAAGTTACTTTAAAATATTTACGACTGAAACTTTATCAGTATAAGAAAAATTCAACGGGTCCTATAGCGAATTTATAGTTCCAAGATAGTGAGGAAGTTCGGCATTAGATACGTTATCTCCTGCCTTTGTTATTGGAGATTTATTTCTGTTTCTCCGTGTTTCAAGTGAATTTGAAGAGCTTAAGTGTGTTTTTGGATAAGTTATGTCCTCTTTATCGTTTGCATCACTGTCTTTGTTCCGAATTGGGTGACTTTGCCAAACTTGTGGATTTGTCGTAACGTTTTTATCGCTTTGTTTGTTGATGTTTCAAAACAGTTTTTACGTCAGTTACAGTAAAATATATTCTTATTTTATACAAAGGTACAAAAGTACTATGTGTATACTTCAGTACGAGACTTATGAGGAAATTATGATATTCTTTAATATTACGAAAATAACCTACATTCATAACTCAGACAATTGAGTATATTATATTCTAATGTTGAATCTTAAAAATCGTAGGTGGCGTAAAAAAAGTTTTGAATCCATTTTATATTGCCTCTAGCTGTTTGATTTTTTGAGAAGTCCGTTTTTAATCAATTACCTAACTATACTTTTACGAGTACACCTAGAATTTGTCCAACTTGGCGTTGGTCAAAGTAGCCCAGTGGAACTTCAATGACAAATTAATTTTATCTGTATTTTTTCATCCTGATCTTCTTATTAATCCTGCGCTGACGAATTCGCGGGCACCAACTAGTTCTTGAAACATAATATAAAGTTATACACGGTTACCTACAACAGTTATTGATGTACTTTTGTTTTATTATCTGGCGAACCGCGTCCTGTGTCGGAGTCGCCGGGAGCGGGACACTGATAAATCGACTTTGTCCCGTTGATGGTAACAAGTGGCGACTGGTCAACCGCGCGCTTTCAGTGTTGCCAGAAGTTTTATATGGATATAGACTTTGGTTTTAAAATGGGAAGTCAAAGTTTCTATGTGATTACTATTTGGATGGTTCTAAATATAAATAAACTTCTCTTTAAACCCGAAAAAATTATTATTCCATTAAAAAGCTTCAAATAAATCAAAAATTTATATCTTATACAGCTTTATAGAATTTAAGTTAACTAATAAGCATATTATGTCACAGTGAAGCTACGAACAATTCTGTGTGAATAAGACTGAATTGTAATACAAATAATCAAGTCAAATTTTATTCAGTGTTGTCCTTGTTATCCGTCCTATCTGTTCGTATTTAATCGACACTAATGTAATTTCAAAATTTCAAAAGCAGAGTTTAGCGAGCGCTATTTTAGTGCCATTAACATAGTTTGAAACTAAGTTTGAGCTGCCAATGAAAAGGCTTTCAAATTTAAGGTTCACCAATTTCAGACTTACGTTTTACCTCTAAATAGAACTCGTAATTAATTAAATACTGGATGTAACGTTCAAGTTACGAGTAAATCAGCGTAAGATATTGAACAATTTGTTTTTTACTTCAAAAATATTTGTTAGGTTAATACCGTTAATGTATATAGCAATTAGTAGTTAATTGCTCTCAAAGTAATCATTAAAAATGTGATGCAGACTTAAAAGTAAGAATTTTATTTTAGACAGAAATTATTAATTAAATTTTGATTAAAAATTAAACCAAAATATATCTCATCGACATTAACTACTCTTTAATAAAAATATATCTACATTTCCTCCATTCACGAACATGTTCAGTAAATAATTAGAAATGACCTTTCGAAGTTATTCTAAAATGAATCTGTTAATCATAAATCACTTTTATGCTATTTACTGAGTCGGACGTAAACAACAAATTGGGATCTGATCAATCATTTAACCGAAATGAGTTCGTTCTATTTGGAGAGCCCTTGTATATCTGATTGTATCCCATCATCGCATCGGTCCGAATAATTTTTATGTTTAAGTCAAACAAATTTTAACTCAACTGAAATTAAATTTTAACTCAGAGAGCTGAAACCACCCACTCTTGTCTGCTATACTAGTGGTTGATTATCGGCTTGTACCTAGTCCCGGTGGATTCGCATTTGATTTCATAATTAAATTTTTTGTATATTATACGTAATTATACGTGCTTTAATAGGACAATCTATTAACCTTACTCGTTCTACGAGCGTCGTAAAATTTATAAGGCATTAATAATACAACTTTTTTTTTCTCTTTAAGTAGGTACTAAATTTCTTTTTGTGTCGCCTACCGCAACATTTCATATAACCCTATTATCACAAAGTTTGTCTGGTGGAGAATGCCAAAAGGCACTTTGTAAGTTTAACACTAATTTTACAAGAAATGTTAATAAATAGATAAAAAAGGAGGTAAATTAAATTTTGATAAAACATTTAAAAGGCAGCTTATTTGTGTAACTATTAGTCGTTTTAATAAAATTATGTTACTTAAGGCTTCAGTGGCGTTAATGAGATCGTGAAACATAAAGTGGTTTGTAATGACTTTCAGCACGCGAGCCGTTTATAAATTGTTGTCACTATAATTTTAGTTATTCACGTAAAAAATATCCTTTGCTATCTTATTAAATCACTGGGAAAACTAAAGATTACTGAAGTTTTACATTATTTCAGTTGCAAGTCGGTGGAGAACTGTCGAGTGGGTACTTAAAATTGGTTTTAATTACCCAAAACTGACAAAATCATTTTAACAACTCAATTGCGAAACGATTGCTATTGATTATAAATCGAAATAAAATCAGTTTTTCTTCTTCTTTAGTTCTTAACACCGCATAAACATTTAACAGCGCGCGATAACCCGTGTTTGGTATTGGCCTTATTTTTCAAATAGTCAAATAAGGCCAATCTACACGGTGATTGTTTGCCGATACGTCAAATACGCAAATATAAACAGCCATGGAAACGTGTTAATTAGATAATATATATTTATAAATGCGAAAGTAATTTTGTCTGTCTGTCTGTCTGTGACGTCAACATGACCAAATCGGTTAACCGATTGTGATTAAATTTCATAAGATACTTGAGGGTCTTGAGATAAACATAGGCTATTTTTTTCTCCCATTTTTTCCAGGATTTTCAATTTTTTATTTATCTTTAGTCAAGATATTAAAGTGCGAATGAAATCGCGGTCATAGGCTACTATTATATAAAAGAACCATCACTGAAATCATAAAGAAAATGAGAGAACAAAGCAAAGTTAAAAAAAAGTATGTCATGCAGAAGTTAGGTCACATGGGATAACCGGGATAGTCTCGCCGCTGTTAATAAAATGTCGGAAGCCCCATCAGTCTACTTCAAAATGTTTCATGTACCTAAGGGAAAATAATATATAGGCCAAATGTACAACTTTGAGAAATAAGACGTATTGTTTCCAGTTTTGTTTATATCAGTCATTTTTAACCATCGACGTAGAACGGGGAGTTACTCGAAAAAAACTCTCGGCACTCCTTTATAGTCAAGAGTATAAATCACAGGTTATTAACTTAAGCAGTATAGCTTAAGCCTGATAGTGAACACAATACTATAATTTAAAAACATTTACAGAACAAATAATCCCTACTACTAAAAAAGTCCTTCCAATAACAGTAAATTTTACATCGAAATTTAAATAAAAACTAAACCACAAAAACAGGAACCATACCTACCGTCTTCCTCAAGACCCCCCCACAATCAAACCTACTAAACTCTCCAGGCAATTTCAAATCACTACCAATTCCACAGATGTTATTAGGACTGGACTGCTGAATTTAAATAACTGTTTAGAAGCAATAATGGCTTCAGTGTACGTGCAGGAGATGTTGATTGCTTGCAACTATTTAATAACATCCTGCCTTGTTGAGTAGAGGTCGTTGGTGGCAGGGATTATCACACTTACGAGTGTGTAGTGTTGGAGAGAATTCTGTGGGTAGGATTTAGATGGTAAATACGTAATGATGTTATGTGCCATAGAGCTGTATATTTTTGATGTTTTTAAGAAAATAATGAATGTCACGCCAAAACATTGAGGCTTAAACTAAAAACTTAAAGAAAAATTACAGATAGTCTTAGCTACTAAATCAGTAGAAGAGTACTTTAGCAACTAAAAAATGAATTTTAAACTTATTGAGTTTTGTAAATGCTTTTCTCTAAACGCCTAGTAGTTGTTTATTAAGTTATCTATTTCAATTATTTATTTATTTTTATAAACAACATTTAATATTATAATGCAAAACATTAAACTCCTTTGAGTTTTTCGTACACCCAGCATCGTTATTCATCATATAAAAAAATGATAACATTTAACCTTACAATAACATGTTGCCGAGTAACAATACACTTCCTAAATAATACCTTACATATTCATAACCTTTCAATATGTCTGTGAATTCCCTTATTCCAAGAAGTTACAAGCTTCTTTACTCCGTTTCTTTCTTTCGTTTCCGTTCTTTTATTACCGATATTGTAATGGACTCATTTGTGAGTTAAAAGAGGTGGGAATTGGAACACTGTAACGTAAGACCGTATGGAATATGCCAGCGTTGTGTAACAAATTCCAGTCATAATTTCTTTCACAGAGCTCATTTTGAATTCGATTCGCAAAGAAGCATGGATAGTAATATTAGTAATTTAGATTGAAGTAAAATTATTAACCTAAACCATATTATATTATTTAGTTTGGTATTAAGTTACAATGAAAACAGTTCTTTATTTTCAAAAATAATTTTCATTGCAAAACAAAACTTTCACCTTCATAATTTTTTATATATTATTATCTTCATAATTTTTACTATTTCGTAATATGTTCAGAATGTATGTATACTCTTATCTATGGACTTCAAATAAGAAGGAGACTCTCAATTCGACTGTATATTAATATAACATACTTAGTTATTTTTTTCTTTGAAAGGTAATGCTTGCCCTGTCCCGGTCCCATGTCAATTTGATTCAGTGCTGACAGTGCAGAGTTTTTTCTAGAACGCCATTCCTTGAAAAAACTATATTAATCTTAAATTTGCATTAAGTATGTGCGCGACAACTATAGCCGTTTTTATAATTAGGCGATTTATAATTATTACAACAACACACTTATTTTGATCAAAATCTCTTTTAAATCAAACACTTTTTAAACATTATGTATGAAATACTAATCTAGTCGTCCCAAAGTTCGTTTCATTGAAACAAAGTCCCCAAAAGCCATTCATCCGAATATTAATTCCTGACTGTCTTTATTGCAGCTAACCGTCGACTCCAAGCAGACCTTAGCCGAGCCTCATAGACCGCACGAAGGCAACTTCCGAATAGAAACCACAGCTATTGCGTTCGTATCTTGTCCTGTTTCTATACAACGCTGGCCAATAACGCCATGTGACTTTTGTTTGCTGCTATCCATGCAAATACCGTACTGTCCTTTCTTGGCTATATTGAAATCTTATATGGTTTCAATATGTTCAATATTATACGTATATGCTTGATAGAAATTGGTAGTTCGGGTATATCAATGTATTTATGATAAGAATATATGAGTGTATATATAATAACTGTGCCCCCCGGTTACTCCCGCGTTAAGACAACGTAACGCTTGATAGCCTATATCGCCTTCCTTGACGAATGGACTATCTTACACTAAAAGAATTTTTCAAATTGAACCAGTAGTTCCTGTGATTAGCGCGTTCAAACAAACAATAAAACTCTTCAACTTTATATTATGAGTATAGACAAAAATATATTCAAGCAATTTTTTAAAAGTACTAATACTTATATAGGTTCAAAACTGTGTATGGAATATACGTAAGCTTTATTGTAATTTGTATAAGTATAATTATTTAAAACGATATCTATCTATATAGATTATGTAACTCTTAAACGAAATAAAACAAACTAATCAGATACCTGTAGGGCTACAAGAAAATACAGAGTATATCATAAAAATATATAGTAACATAATGACTACAGCAGACAGTGTAAGTAAAGTTATAACATTCAAGACTCAATTTCTAAATCCGGCTTACGCTAGAACAGTTTTCAAACCTACCTACGTAATAAAAACGTTTCAGTAATAATCTCTGGGAAAAACCCATTCCATTATTTCAAGAACCCGCTTCCAAGGACCCCAAATTGAATAAACGTTTGAGTTCGAAGCGTCCGTTTTTCATCTAACTATTGAGTGCACCCGGACGGAACAAGCCACGTCTCTGCAATAACGCTCGGCAATTCTTGCACCGTGTAATGTAATCCGTAAACGGTAAACATGCACGGACAGGACAGGAAGCATGTATTGTATAGTGTAAATACCCACTTTGTGTTAAGGCTGTGGTATGCAAATTAGGACAAGAATTCGAGGCACGAATGTTTTGAGACAAGAATGTGAAAATACGTTTTGTATGAATGTGGCTTGGAGTTTAGCAATTGGATGTTGCAGTATGCCTTCAAATACAGCTACAATCTGACTATTTACTTTGCAACTATTTTTTATCTTAAACTAGTTGGTACCCGCGCAAGATTAATATATCGAGCAATTCACACAATATCTTTATAAATTGTAGCCTATTTGTTATATATGATGCCCTGCGGTTTCACCCGCGTTAAAAATTGTAACGTAATGCTTTATAGCCTATAACCTTTCTCATGAATGTAGCTATCATACACAAAAAGAATTTTTCAAATCCGACTTACAAGACAAGTCGGAAGTGGAACTACAGTTCCAGAGATTAGCGCGTTCAAACAAACAAACGAACAAACTCTTCAGCTTTATATATTAGTATAGATAAGCTATATTAATGTAAAGTTTCATTAAAACCCATTTTGTAGTTTTTGCGTGAAAGAGTAACAAACAACCATCCATCCATATATTATACAAACTTTCGCGTTTATAATATTAGTAGGATGAACGAGCAATCTGATGTTAAGGGGAAGCATAAACTATCAAAACATCATAATAACCCATTCACGGATTGATCGAATGTAACACAAGACGACCGAAACTGCGTGTGAGACGAGACAGACAATGTTACCTACGAGTTGTAAGTGCCAAATACATATTTCTAATAACTCGTAAAGTATACATAATTTAATTAAATTCACTAATTAATCCTTTGTAATTTAATTTTTTGTTAAATAGTTACAATAAATAGCTACCTACTAGTAAAAAAATCGACGTAACTTCGTGTAAAACTCTAATACTTAATAATAAATACAACGTAACTTCATGTTATACAACGCACAACGAAATTCACGCAATAATTCTAATGAAGGGTAAAGTCAATTAGTCATGTTTGCCGTGGAAACCCAGCGTGGTATTAAAGAATTAAATTATACAAGCCACAACGATATGCATCTACTATGTTGATTGTTGTAACAACGTAAAAATTTGAGTGCTTACACGTGAAATGTGTTGACGTGACGACGCATATAGTCGTTAAGTTAACGACCTTGTTGTTTTTGATGTTATTAGTAGTGTTTTTGATGTAAATAGTAGTACTGTTTGAAAGGTCACGCTTGATGTTCTTTCTCCGTGATCTATACTAATAATATAAATCTGAAGAGTTTGTTTGTTTGGTTGTTTGATTGGCTGTTTGAACGCGCTAATCTCAGAAACTAGTAGACCGATTTGAAAAATTCTTAAAGTGTAAAATAGTCCACTTATCGAGGAAGGCTATAGGCTATCAAGCGTTACGGAGCAATTCTTAACGCACTTGAAACCGGGGGGCACAGCTAGTCATATATATTTCTGTTCGTAGTTACGTCTTGATAATCTTGATATTAGTACCGTAGATAGAGCCTTGCGGTAACACACAGGTGACAAGCAATAGAATCTGCTGTATAATATTGATTTACATCTCACCGCGAGCTCTACAAACCCCAGAGGATCGCTTCGAGCTCCAATGCTCTCGAATACAGTGAATTGAGAAACATGGTACGGCTCCGTAAGATACGAGTATATTACAAATAAAGGTAACAACACGGGATATCTGTCAAAATAGCAAAGTTAACCATTATAATTCGTTACGTGATTAAGTGAATTTGTCGAGTAAAATTATTTAACATTCTAATACGTAATAAGATAATAAGATGAGGCAGTCTATTTATTGATATAATAATATTATTATTATAATAATTTGTGCACATAATAATGGTATTTTCTTACGCCGGCTACAAAAAAGGATAAGCCTTGTCATTTCTATAGCATATTCGAGGCACAGATTACACAATAAACTATTGTAGTCCGTAATAAACTATTTGTGAAGTTTAAAATCGGTTTAATTTTTTTCTTAAAATCATTGCATAAATAATCTCAAAAATAATGATAAACTGAACTCAATAAAATTATTCACATGTTTTATTTATTTTAGGTACATAGGTATAAACCCACTCATTACGAACCCTCTGGGCCCTCAGTAATAGCTCATAAACAGACTAGATAAGTAAACACGAAAACCTAAATCAACTATCAGAACAGATGTTAACTAAAACTAGTAATCAATAGCTATCATTCAAACATTGGTGATGTACGAGCGACTTGTCGATATTATGAATAATACAGTACCAACTGTCGACGGCCAAGTTGATGATTGGGCGAGGGGAGCGATTTGTCATGTCAGGTTGGCAGGCTTGATTCTTTTCTGTTATGAATCGACCATCAATATCCATGTTTAAGTTTTGTTATTAATAGAAATAATATGTTTTATTAAATGTGTTTATGAATTTATTAACATTTTACAGAATAAAGATTATATGAACCAATAACATTCATAATTATGCAAGATTATACGAATTCTTCTTCACATTTCGCTTAAAAAAAAGCAATAAATACTATTTTTAACCAACTTCAAAAAAAGAGGAGGTTCTCAATTCCGACTGTATATTTTTCATGTTTTTTACCTCATAACTTTTGACTGGGTGAACGGATTTTGATAACTCTTTATTTATTTGAAAGCTGGTGCTTTCATTTTGACCCCTTTTTTGTTCCCATTCTGACAATGACATCCATAAAAAAAACTATATAAATCTTAATTTGCAAATTTGCAAGTATGTGCACGATAATTTGACGTTTGTTGTTTTCGTAATGCGAGTTATAATGTTACATGTACGAAAAAAATACACGCAAAGCCAACCGTAAGGCAAGCATATAAAATAATAAAAGATGTAACCATTTGAATAAAATATTCCTACATACGTATGCATAAATTTCGTACCACCACAGCGTTCATTCATAATACCCTCGAGTGTACGCGGAGGCACTAATTCTGCTCAATGAACTTGATATAAGCGTTACAGTCACGCGATCCACAACGATATTAGCCACTTTTCCAGTAAAACACTTGGGAGGCGTGAAAATATAGCTTGTTACTACAAAAACAATTACCAAAGTGTTGTTCGGCAAGTTTTTTGGTCCCAACTTTAATACAACTTGTGTGTACAAATTACTTTTACGCTGCTCATCAGGGCTATGTGAGATAATGCTGCGTTTTATTTAGCTATCAAAGTTTTTTTCTTTTATATCCTGTTTATTATTGCTTTGCAAGAAGATTGTCTATTATTGTCAGGTACCTAACGTGGTAGTATGCAGGCCTGATGTTAAGTAGTTACTGCAAGGTACTAAGTTGTGGGCCGTGGAACTCATCCACGGCCAACCTCAAATAGGAAAGAAGTTCTATCTGAGATCAAACGTGAAGGCGACTATCTCAGTCTATATGAGTAACAACAGCTACACGTATGATCTCAGATAGGACCTCCTATTTGAGGTTAGGCGTGGATGTTCATGGGTTTCAGTGACTATTTAACATTAGTTGGCCTGCATGCTCGTTTGCTTCTCATAAACTACAAAAAAGCATATCTCTTCAAGGGCATAAAGCCAATACCGATCGATACCAGAATAAGTTTACGTTTAACGTCGATTCTAGTATGTATCCCTTTCCCTACACACTTGAGTCGAACGTAGTTACCGCGGCGAACACTTTTTCTGTTGATTTTTCGTTTCGTTTCACAGATTCGTTCCCGCAACAGTACCACAACTGTTTATCCACTTCCTTTTGTAGCAACTGCCGTCGAAATCGTGGAATCCAATCTCGGGCTTTGCTCGTTACATTAAGAGTTTCGCCAAATTTTGAGGCACGCTGCACAATCTGTTTAAGTTTATTTAGGTTTTTACAGCAATTCCGTTGTGAATTCTATCATTGCTACGCAACTTTGGTATACTGGTCTTATTAAATCAAATTGTCGTTTACGATTCATTATTTTTTATTTTTCTGTTACTGGTCGGTTATTTTGAATTCAATAAGAATTATAAGAAACTGTAACTCACTAATGTTTTGTTTTCAGCATCTTAGTAAATACGTAACACTTATAATTCCAATGAATACGGGGAATATATGATTCGGTACTTAAAGTACGTACGTAAGTACCTAATCCTGTTCTCCTCAAAACTATCTAACATTTAAATTACAATCGATATCGATTTTAGCTTTAATAATTTCTATTCCATCACTGGCATATTCCCTGTTTAAGTTCCTATAATTTCCTTTGGGGTTATGACCGGGATCTATTTGACGATAGCCACTGCCTGAATTATTAACTCGTCGTCGATATGGGGTCATTTCAACCTCACGATAGATGTATACACGCTATGCACTTTATATAAGAAGCTTATGTCGAACCTAAAAGTGATTATGATGTAGGTACGAGTAATATTAGATTTAGAAATTTAAAACAATTTATAATATAAGGAGTGTAAGACGACGAATTATGTTCGCAAGAAATATATTTCTTTTGGTTTGGTTCCCGGCGAGGCAGAATATTTAGATTTTGTTTCTGGTCTGGGTGTTTGAGATTGTCTTTGTATGTGTCTATTGCACATACGACACAAAGAATTCTAGTGTAGGGTTGTAAGTGTAAAGTGGAAATTAATGTAAGTGTAGTGAAAAATGTAGATACGATTATTTGACAATAGAGTTTACAGAAAGATGTGCGAGTAACATTTAGAATGTAAGTTGAAGTATCTAAATTGTCACACCTGCAACAGTTATACTTCCGATTTAGTTAAAAAATATAAATTTACACGTTTTTCTGTTTAGTTTCAATAACAAATATCGAAAACGCAACTCCTTTTAATTATTGAGTTATCAAATTGTGATAGGTCTTTAAAAAAATAGTATTTTTTGATTTTTCATTCCACGCAGCGTAGCTGAAATGTTTTTGAACTTGTTTTTATTTCATTAATTATCACGTTTCATATTCGATATTCACAAAGTAAAAAACCTTTAATTTTTTTTACTCTGAACTGCGAGTTCGGCAGCGGGAATCTATTCATGCATATTGTATTAAATTATCTTCTGTTTTAGGCATGAAATTCCAAATTCCAGCTCAGTTACGAATATAATATAATTTTAAACGTAAACATTGCAGTGTGTAAATATTGAAATATTTGATTTACTCAAAAGCGTTTGGCAATACGCGAATTTCATTTTAACTGAAATGTTCGGGAAAGTGAAATATTTTAAAAATTCTGTTTAATCTTTAAACTCTGTAAAATTTGAACACGAATTTTGTAAAATCAAGTATGTACAGAATTTTACAGAAAAATCTGTTACATTATTTGAATTTTTTTTTTACACAATTGTACATAATATCTGACTTATTAAACCAATAATTAAAGAGCCTATACTCGGGCATTTCTAATAACTAATAATTGTCAATGACAATTATACTTTGTCAAACTCTTATGTTCTTGGATATCTAAATTGAATTACTTTACATCTAAATTAATTAATATTAAAGTTTCAACACTGAAGTATTAAAATGAGTATTAAATGAAATACATCGTGAAGATTTAATGCATAAAACCCATGTTTCCTCTCCCAACAATCCCCAACAGAAAATCCAAGGCATTCATTATTGTACCTTTAGCTCGAGATCTTTATAATAGAAAGAATAACACTCAACATTTACAGAGCCACGTTGATCAACCTTTCTTATTATTTTTTCCACGACGCCCTTAGAGAGTAAAGTGTGTGTACTCGTCCTTCTCAATTGGAGAGGATGAACGTGCCCCATTATGGGGACGCCCCATTATTACTTTGACCTAATGCGGTCACGTGACTTCTTGGGCTGCGGCGGTAATGTTTGCTTTTGTAGAACGGATTTGAGAAAACGCTTCAGAGAGATAAGAAGTTCAGTGTTCAATTTTATACGTAAATATACAAGTGCGTTGTGAAGATTTGAAATTGTTTTTTAAGTGGTAAAGCGATATAAATACATTCCTATATTACGTGTAGTCATGTTATCGCACTAACGCATTCTAATGTAATGTACCCTAATGTTTCTTATTAGTTTTCCCTCTTTTAACCTATTTTTATTTTATTTTTTTATGTCAGTGATAGTAGTTAAATTAAAAAACAGGGTCACAATTGAACAGATGAATTATGAATAACAAAATGTAATGAACTTAGGCTCTAAAATTATATAAAAACAAGTTAAAACACTCACCTCCTCTATTTTCGCTGTCCGCTGGTTTCACTTGTATCGCTCGGTTCATCTGAAAAGAGGTAACATAGTGTCATTAAAAATGATTTTTTTATCAAGAAATCTTTTATACTTATAATAAATCTGTAGAGAGGTCAATTCTGTACATGAAATATATTTTCAAAATAACTATCAGGGGGTGATTAGGGATCG